>JTDE01001247.1:129765-165627 GCA_014338405.1 Paragonimus skrjabini miyazakii
TAGGTGTCAGGATTGAGACCAGGTCCAGGCTTTGTCAGAACGGGATATGTAGAGAAAATTGGACTCAGATTGAACCCCTTTGTTAACAAACGAAGTTCCTATCATTTGGTTCAGCGGTTCTTAGCAAATGGTATTCGAACCTTTCGAGATAGTTACAGTAAGCCGTAAGGGTATGGGATTGAATAGTTTGTCAATTTAAGAAACGCGTTAAAATTTAACTGGTAATCCTAGAACTTATCAGCATAATGTAAGGGCTTGAAGTCGTCCATGTTGGTATTCCCTCGGATTTAGTGAACTGTCCAGTACAACTTTCGATGCATGACGAAAGTTCCGCGGTAAGAAGGCTAATAACTTCAATGTTATCGTAACCAAAAATAATCGTATGCATAGACGGCATACGAAATCTTTGCCTCAGTCTTTTTTAATCATGAACTGAAAAAATGTAGAAAAATTCGGTTACTAATTATGACTGACCATCTGAGCAAAACTTCGATCGACGGCAAAATGGAGAATGTGTAAAGACTAGTTGCGGTCAAAATATCTGATGCATCGTCAACCGATAACAAAACAGTTTCACTTGTAGTTACTGGAATTATTTGTTCAATTCGGTAATCAGAACAAGGTACAGATTTTTGTCCATCTGGTAATGGAGGCTGCCAGATTACTCCTGCCTTTCAGTTGACTAAGTTCTGACCGTACAAACAAGGCCCATTTTTCTGTTATAATATTGAACTGAGATTTAGATTATTCCGTTGTCTATCGTCATCAAATTGTCGCACACAATTACAAGACATTCAGTCATCGGATGCTCAGGTGCTTCAGTATAAACTGGATTTGGTTTTCGTTCTTAAAATTGAAAGTCAGTAATGAAAGTCAAGATTTCCTGAATTGGATCCTAGTGAGTTTACTCCACAATGATTGAATAGACGACCGGCAGCATATCAGCTGAATGGACTGCGTTAAGTTAAGAGCGGTTATCAAAGTAAACCAGCAAAGTGTTTGCTAAATGGCGAGTAGGTGAATTTACAAACTCCCGATTCTCAACTTTGATTCATCAGATTATATAGGCCTCACGCCTGATGAACTGAGAATAGCATAACGTTATACGGAGATTGTGATACTCTAAACTTTAGCCACCTGTTAAGACGTCCAGCAGGAATAATGTACTCGAAAACGCATCAGAAAGGAATAATGTATGTTGTGTCTGAAGTGAGTGACTGAAACGGTGACTAACAGCTGGAAGTGAGACGGATGACACAGATAATGAACGTTGGTGTTTGGCGGTATTGATCAGCCCAAGTGGTAGGACACATGAAGATTTGCTTTCATTTAGGTTAGCACATGCGTGATGGATGTGAATAGCAAAAACGTTCAACACAACAAAGGTCCACCTCTTTGGGAACATAATGCAATGGTAAATTACAGGAGGTAAATTGAATATGGATGAAACTTTGATGGAAAAAAAAGACCTTCATTGTGTTCTGGATATAATACACATTCATGTATATCCAGCAAAAGATGTTCAAGAAATGCTTTGAGTCAACAGCATAAAACTGGTTGTATGCCATCTAATTAAGTTGCGCACTTGTACCGGTTTCGTAAAGCTTAATACTCGTTTCTCTTTGCGTGATTTTCAATCATATTCTCTTTGGTTTCCTCCGTATGGATGAAAGTCAAAAATGTATGGTCCAATTTAAAACATGTGAAACTTAGTTTTAAGTTCTTGTCGCTCAATATTATAAATTATTAACATTTTCTGTGCTGCTACACCCCCATAAATCACCTCTGTTACCGTCGGTCAGTTTCGAAATCTTACACTCAATGACTACAGTGTTCATTGAAAGCTTCTGTTACCCGTCAGCACGGAATTACCACCAGGTACAAACTGATAACTGTCGATAGTTTTCAGGTTACAAGACTATTCTTTTTTATCACGTGCCACTTTTAGGTAGGCAGCTGTGAGCGCCGGTCAGAGCTTTGAGGCGTGCGGTGACTATCGTCAAACACCAAGAAAATCTGCGGTTACAGTAGAGGTTTAGAAAATATATGCAAATTTATGAATAAATTGTGCATCGACTGTGCACACCAAATGCAGGCTCACTGACCAACCTTACCCACCCACTCACATACACACAACTAGACTGAGTGACTGATTGATTACTTAGTGTCACCGTTTGGCGCTGCCTGAATCTTCCTACCACGACTTCGCCACAAGTTCATGTGTCTTGCTGTTCGCTGATGTAAGCCTATGTAAGTCTGAAAAGGCGGACGGAAATGAGTCTCAAGGACAGTACGTTAGAGCATGTTTGACCGCCTGTGAATCGATCGTACATCCTGCCACTATGATAGGAATATTTGTAAACTGCACTCATATATATCCGTGGTATAAACTGATACTCATCTTAATGATAGTTTGTGTTAAAATAAGAAGGAATGTAACGTTTTAAGGAAGAGTCAATCACCACACAGATTTATTGAGTACCAAATGATTCTTTTTGAGAACGTTTCCACATAACAGTGGCTACCGTCCTTCTGGTCCCAAATAAGCGAATAACATCTCCTGGTGAACTTCAGTCATACTGTGAAAAATTTCGTGGTCCGTTCTCAGGTAGACATCCAGTATTCCTAGCATTTTTTCTAATATTCAATTATTGCATCCAGCAGCAGACATTCTACTGATGTTTGTCCTACATGAGTCATTTAGCGTGGACACCACAAGAGTTTAGTCTGTAAATAAAGGTTTCATCATTTTATCCTGCTTACAATCTCACACGGCCGTTTAACTATAAAACCAGGAGAGAAACTTCATGTATGTTGCATTGTCGGTAAAGGTTTAGAATAATTCGTTTACTTCTTGATAGTACAGCTCGTCTGGTAATTCTTGCTAAATTCACATTAGCTTTGGTCGTTTTTTAAGCTTTTAAACTTGTTTCTTATCTACCTAAAAATATGACTCGTGAACCGTTGAAGCAATAGTTCTGTTTTGTACAGCCTATGTATGCGTTTTGAACTCACAGTTAACGTAATTTGTCGACGGAAAAGTTTGGATATAATTAGAGTGTTGTGATGGTGAGCGCAAATGTTTATTTAATGTGTAGTCGTAATAGAAAATCGACGCTGTTACTCTCAAAACACAATAAGTGAAAACATTTTCTGAATACAATAGGCAAGTACTTTTGAGTTAACTCAGTTCCGTGGTAGGGCAATCACTGGCTTTTTAATGAGGTTTTTGTTAGTTCCGTATTTCTCTGAAAGTAAATCTACCGTTACCCCTTTCAACTAGAAATACTGAATGGATAGGTTAAAAATTCAATTGATTTAAGGAATTTGTATTGAAAATAGACGTTCACAAGCGTATAAGAACAAACTACTTCATTGTTCACCAAGAAACTGAGATAGACACAGAACTTGTTCATAGAGTTGAGTTGTTTCGCTTTCAATCTTCATTATAACTAACACACTGTCAACACAATAAAGTGTTTACTGTTGACAGAGGACAAGGCGTTTCCATCAAGATGAACTTTATCTCTGTCAGTTATGGACCTAAGGGACGTCTATGGCTACAAGCCATCAATCTGTCAATTAATCACACCCTAAAATTGTAACCTAACATTGCACATACGAGGGAGACAATATGTGGTGAAATGATTACGTGTTATACAATGATTCTGGCTTTTGTTTATAACGTACTTTGCGCATAACTTGAGAATATATCATACAGCGACGTGAAGTACAACATAATATTCTTCCTTTTTGCTTTGTTTTCATTTCGTGTCCTTACGGGATGTGAAAAGGTACTGGATGATTAGCGTGATTTAAATTAGCAGCGTTCTGAAAAGCATCAAATGTGGATTTTCTCAGTATAATTTGTGAAAGTGCTACAAGTTTGAGCAACAGATTGTACGGTACATGGTCATTCATCCATTTCCGCGTAGAGCTAAGGAGGTGGCACTAGAAACGGTTATTATTCAGACAGATATCGAGATTGTAGTCATTGTTTCACCTTCTCGTCGGCCTCATCACGTGTCAAACAATTTCCATAGTTTGAAGTGTTCATTCTCCTTACACGTGCATGAGCACGCAAGCACAGTTACCGGTCCGACAACCCTTTCCCAAATCGAGCACACACACGGTCAAATCCGCGTATTGGAGCGATTGCAATGCTGCAGCTGCGTCAGACCGCAATATGAGCGTTTAGGCCGGATCAAGATAACGTGAAAGTTCACGTCAAACCCGATCCAAAGGATCACTTCATGCGTCACGGCCCCGATCAATGTCATTGAATTAAGGTTGCGCCTCAGTCCTGGCAAAAATTACCCGAAATGTTGACCTAGCCACTCTCTATTGACTGTAGTTGTGATGGAGTTGTTTGTTAGCGGGCATTCAATTTATCGATGATAAGAATTCCGTCTCAAGAACACTTCCGTTTGTCAACGACGTCGTATCGATGAGACGCCGCCAACTTTTACATTTTGGAAAGGCTTGTAAGCATTACATGGTGGTCTGTCGGGGGAAGAATATATTTAGAACAATTAACAATTACTCAGAAAATATATGAGAAAAAATTTTGTTTCAGTTCCTGAATTAGTGTGTTTTTCTTGCAGGTCAGTGTGCTGAGTGATCGGGTGGAACATTTGCAGCACTTATTAGCTATGGAATCTAGTAAAGTGCAGAGACTAAGTTCAGAGTTGGAGGAGATGAACAACACAATTGCTGAGGCTAAAACGTACGAACGCAATCTGGAACACATGGTTAGTCAATTGAGCAAACAGTTGGATCAACGAACCAGAGCACGAGACTCCTCTCTCACACCGGAAACTCCGCCGCCGCTTGTCTCGAAGCTGCCACCGGATGGTGAGAAGGAAGGTGGTGACACAGTAAGTGTACATGTAACAGGCTAGAAATGATATATGTATCCAAAATGTTCTGTTAAATTCGGCTGTCTGCTCATGATTTTATATCTACAAATCAAAGTAAATCATTGCTTCTCAATATGTACACAATTCCTGAAGTCATCGTAAATCCTGGGTTTTCGCATTTCCAACCAATAGTAGCTTAGCAGAGTTAATGTAGCATATTATATATGCAGTTCTGCAAACGGAGAAAAGTGGCTATGTGTATGCAGTTAACTAATGTCGGTTGCAATGGAACCCTTAAAACTGATGGTTCTCCACAGTACTGACCGTTTTTATGAGATATGCGATGTTCTAGAGTAAAGAAAGATTATAGTCGATAAGGGATGGCGACTTGTAGACTTGATAGCATGAACGACATTCGAGATGTCATCGTGTCGCATATGGTTTTCCCTGCCCAGATACAAAATTCTTCTTCAAAATTGACTGCAGTCCGTACTCAACGATGGTGATGACGCTTCGGATCTAGGTTAAACTACTGTTTACTTCCAAAGTTCTCATAGTTGACGATGATGGTTTTGAAGAAATCTCCTTACATATTGCTAAAGCCCTGTAGTCATTTACCAGCTCGTTTCCTAACGTGACACTCACTTTTAATGAGCAGGGTGTGTAACGTCAACTGTACGCTATGTATTGGTCACTTTTTATTAATCTGGACTGAACCAATTCCGTACTGTCCCCAGGTCATCCATTTTCAACAGTTGTTGTCTGCACAACACTGCCTCTGTGTGGTGAGGAAACCAGGAGAACCAGGTTTATGTTCAACGACTCATGTAAAGAACGGATGGAAGCCTTTTATACAAACGGCTTTTACTTAAGACGTTGTGGATACCGTTTGCATATGTTGACCCCAAGTCTACTACGAAGCGTTTGGGCCACTCACTCAGGACATCGCTGTCAAAAACAATACAGTAAGCTGTCCACGACTTGGCATTGGGGTACGAAAAAGTCGGTACAAAATTTGGCCTCCCTCGGCCAAAACAAAATTTGGCCTTGACGCGATGTTATGGGTTGCGCAAACTGATGTGCTATTGAGCTAAACTGGACAGTGTGACGATCACATCGACAGAGTCACTTATACTCGCCGGATCAATAGGTAGAGGTCTGACAAACCACTGCCTCCTGGTAGTATCTCATGCTTTTTTGTTAGGGCCCAAAAGATGCCATGTCATTAACAGCTTGAAGTCAAAGTTAGCGGCGTCTGTATTAATAAAAGTTTGAGAAGTTACAACATGTCATTATTTACAGCAACACTGAATCACAATTGTATACAATACGAAACGGAGCAGAATGAGCCTTCACCTTTTCTATCGTCATTTTTACATACCATATTATAAGTCTTTTGTTTTCGATTACATAATTCTATTAACTATTTTTGCGTAAGCAGAACAAAGTTTTCCAGCAATAAATTTTAACAGAGAGGTCAAAGGAAGTTTTCTGCACAGTTCGCTACAATTCTCCAAGTACACATTGCAATTTCCGTGTTTACAGACCAAAGTTTAATGGATAGTATGCAGCTAAACAACAAATTCAACAACCATACAGACAAGCATACACACACATCAGTGTACGTCATTTACCAGTACTGATGAACAAGTCGTTCTGTACACAGAGCGATGGATTCCATTAGTTGATTGCTACTACCTTCGCGAACCGGAGAAGCTTTTGGTTTGTTTACTTTGTACCATATTTGAAAGGCCTTCTCCAAGTTAATTTGGGATCGACATGTCAGTATGTGTCGGGCAGTCGATGAAACCGGTTACTTTTGTCGTGTCACACTCTGACTTGATAGAGACAATGTGGTCTCTACGAGCGTTTTGCGGACCCAAATTTGAATGCGTTTGTTGACCCAATTTTGAGTTGGCACTCAATCTGTTTTCAGAAGCATATACGAATATGATAAAATTGGCATGCAATCTTTTCACACGCCGTCTACTGAGATTAACATAGTTTACCTCAGTTTGTTATTTTGAGCTGGATGTGGCCATAAGGCCAGAATGGTGTAAGTGAACGCCAAAAAGAAAACAGCAACATCGTCATCCTTCCGAATCCTTGTACCCGTCACTAGTGTGCTAACTGACAGCCTGAGATTGGCTTTTTATCCAACCTACTGGGGAGTCTGCGAAAGATACCTGTTAATAATTGAGCTGCGACATTAGGCTTAAATGTCCAGGTTGAATTCAAGTCAGATCATATCAGGAGGAACTTTACAGAAACGAAAGATGAATATCCCGTTTCCGCATGCAACTTCATAACTATTTTTGTCACAGTGTTTTTATTTCACCTCACGTCTACCACCAGAGACTTGTACAAGACTAAATGAAACGGGTAATTTTATTACTAACAGTTGGTACGGAAAATTGACTAATTCGCAAAAGATTCATTCGCGAAACATCAGGAATTTAGTTGGACTTCAATCATCCACAATAACAGTATGTGCACCGACGACAAGTATTTTACCAGCTGAGCAACGAAGTCATATCAACAGCAATTGACGCCTAACGACATGTTGTTCATGTCACTGGGTCTGATTCCGACAAAGTTCCGAGTTTTCACAAGTGTGTCTCATCTACAGTATACTATTTATATCTAGAAAACCTAACATCATTCACACAAAATTGTGGTCGAGTGTATGGATATGACTGTTCGTTCATATCTGTTGTGAGTTTATTGGAGTTGTGGTTGACATGTTGGTGTCAAATGTATGATGGTCGGTGTGTAAACTCCGATCAGGACAAGGATACGCACTACTGATGAGTTCTAACAAAAGCGAAACTCGAGACTAGTGCTTTCTTTTGAAGTGGGCTATCCGAAAGGCTTACGTGAATGTGCAGACTGTTGTCAAGTGTCAGGGGTATTCAATTATTACTAATAATGTTACTTGTTATATACGTCCGTGTTGCAAGTCATCTATCTAGCGTGTCTTCTTCCGAGCTGTATCCACAGACTTGCTTATTCCAAGTGTTACTAGAAAGATTGATAAGCATGATTAATCAGACAGGTCAATACTTGGGTCCAGTGAAACAATTAAACACACAAGTTAAGTGGAATAGAGTAAAACCAGAACACTTAATCCAATTCACTAGGACAACATTACGGTATATTTTACATGCTGACCCAATTTGTTCAGCTGTTTAGTATAAAAGCTAACTTAAAAGTGCATCCGCTGAACGGATCGAAATGGAAGGGTGTCAAAATGTCATTGTCCGAGTAGACAGATTGTGTGATTGTAGCGTACGCAACATTGCTTGTCGTTATCAATAGGGCTTCATCGATCGCCAAATATAGTTGATTGATTTTGCATAGCACTGCCGTAGTTACTGTCAATTTCCAAGAGACATTTCACAGTACGATAGGTCAACCTGATGACTATTTACGTATGATTGTGAGTTAATCTTGCTTTAGTTGAGTCCGATGGCCTAACAACTGGTGAGATGTGAGGTCCATTCTGCCACCGGGCGCACACATCTATTACTGATGGTTCAAACGCTTACCTAATGCTTCCCTAAGAGAATTAGGCTCATTGATTAAGGAACCAGTGAACAAATATGAGAAGTTGCCATCTTGTATCAACTCAAATTCTCGACTGTTCTCCAATAAATGCTATTTATTTTTTTGTCAGTGTTGTCATTTCACTCAAATGTTCGGACGACAAAATCTTACTTCTATGTTTAGTGAACCTTGATCGGTCAAATGATTGACCCCATATACTGCATAAGCGATCTCGAGAATGGAAGAACAATTGGTTTCTAATGCGAACTCGAACAGCTTTTCGCTTCATTGTGGTTATGTTTCGTAGTATTCATAAAAAGCGTTTCAGAAACCAAATGCGATGAAAAGTTTGTACATGCACACGGGTATGCAGTGGAACATTCATAGAAAATTCGACAGCTGCCACATAGGTTTCAGTTATAAAACTGCAAGCGCACAGACCGTTCGAGAAAAAGGGGGCTGATGGTGTTTGGGAGTGGAAGTCCAACGAAACAATACAATGCATATTGCAAGTTCCTCCCCCAATGAACGCTGATGACACTGACAAGTTTAGAATGACTTCAATTTGTCGGCATGGGTCTAACAGTCAAGCTGTAGCGACTTGCTGTTCTGGATAAGTTTGATAAGGAAACTTAACTGAGAAATTCTATATAACTTTTTTTCGATTCCTATTGATGTTTGAGGCGCTATTTCACACACGTATTGTTTCTACAAAAAACCGATTCTTTTCTTGTATTTTCACACAAATCTCATGAAACTACGTGAGCTCATTCATTTTTCGAAAGACTGTGAATTATTCTAATCGATGTTATGTTTAAAACGTATTTTCAATTAATGCCGATGGATTGGGTCAAGATACAAGGTGTTTAATACATATTGATTTGTAAATGTGTCATTTTAAAACATGTCTAAAACTATAGGTGCGTGTATGTTGGAAAGATGCTGATTGCTAGAGAAATTCATTGAATAAACAGGTGGCAGGTGAGCTGATTTAAATTTTTTCTCGAAATGTTTTTTTATAACAATGTTACTTAATCTGATATAATTACAAATTGAGTAGAGTAAAATGGCTGTGCTGGTTATCTGATTTCTACAAGCAAATGCTGGGCGTAATAAAAATCCTACATAAACTACTTTACTAAGAAAGCGGTTTTAGATTACTTTTTACATCAGTGCGACCGTATTTTACTTTTTCCAATGTAACGTCAAACGGTTGAACCAAATTGTATCAAAATATCGACTTGTGTTAATCGCTAAATGATTTTAACACAAATAGATAATGATTCACCCTATAAGATGAGTGTCCTGTCAACGAATCGTAACCACAACTTTAAATTTTTCTTCTCAGACTTGAACGTTACTCACGCATTTGTTACATTTGGTAAACGTAAATTTCTTATAATACAGGTCGTGCTAAATCTATTCGATATTGTTTTATTCATTTCATGTGAACTGATTCAATCTGGTTTGATCACCTTCGCAGTTGGCGAACCGGAACTGTGTAAAGCCACCCTCAAATCGACTTTTAGGAAAAAGTTATCTTGAAACAAACAAAGTTCCGTTAGTTGAAGGTCACTACACTGTTTAATATTCAACCTTGAATAGTACTGAGAAGAACATTAGTGGGTTACAAAATTAATGAGCGAGTTTTAGATCATTCGGATTTAGAACGATGCAACCGCTGTAAAGGTGTATCTGAATCGCACTCATTACAAACCGTGTACATTAATGAATACTTGATTTGATCGTCAAACCAAGTCTGCAGGTGTTCTGAAACATGCTGACCGATTGCTGGTTCGGTCGATTTGAGGCAGGAGAAAAGTCAACGACGGAACTAACGGACTGATGAGTACATTGATCAAAGAACACCAGTGAACACCATGACAGTTCGTGTACGGTTATTTCATGAGGATATGAACCAGAATTCATATTCCAGTTTTTCAGAAGGGGCTGGTTGAGAAGCCTATTTGATTGCAAAACATGCAAACAACTGTGAGTGGTACTCAGTGTAAACCTATTGAATCCCTCAGTGCTTGTTATGAACAGGGATGTCCCGTCATTGGAAGAGGCGCACCAGAAGTAAGCAAGCATCAAGTAAGTAGCTTACAGCTTCTGTATCTAAATAACTGATATATATATATATACATATGAAAGAAGAGATAGGAAGGGACTGATTTGAAATTAACCCTTGTTTTTTACTGCAGGAGTTGGACTGGAAAAGCAGTTTTCTTGCAAAACTGACAATACATTTTATAACTTTTCTTGACCTCTACAATTCAATTTCCATAGGCCAGTACTAACCAGGATCTGGAGAAACAGCTGAATTCCTACCGACAGCTCATCGCACAACTTCGTACATACCTTGCCTCCAATCCAAAAGCCATGTCCGTTCTCTCGAATAGTCCGTTCCAACCTGGTGGTGAGATGGATTTGTTTAACGAACCCAACAGCGCTCTGTTCTCTAGTTCAGCCTACCTTTCGGTCGATCCTGTGCTGAGTAGTTCGTTTTATACTCAACCAGGTTCCCCTATGCGAGAAGATCGGAGCCTTGGTGGTGATCTTACACCAAGGAGTAACACAACTCATGAGGTTGCAGAGCTCAAACGTCAACTTACCGTTGCGGAGAGAAATCTGATGGAGACTGGGGTATGTTATATAATTTCAAAACGATTTTCACACGTTTGTGTAGATGACATTAGTACCTGATTTCAAAGATCTCGCCACAGCATTTTAAAATGTTTTTCACGTACACACCACGTCTAGACTAACAAAAATGGTTGGATGTGTAAATATATCCGTGAGTTCACTTCGTGCTATCTCCGGTCGACCCATTCATACATCATTAGATCCATAAAAACCTCGACAGAGTTAACAAGAAATACAATTTGGAAAAAACTGCACGAAGTGCACATTTCAGTCTTGTGTTCAAACTTCCTGAATTAGTTAGATAATGGGTATTAACAAGCATTTTATTCGGTGTATTGCTGAGGGTCAACTTTGCGTGCTTTCTATTTAACGAATAATGAATATGGGATACATGCATATAAAACAAATTACCAAAAGACTATCCCAGCATGTTGAATCATCTGTTGCTCATGGCGATAGTGTGAACGTGATTCAACAAGGTAATGTACTGCCATTAGTAATGCATTTCTGACGATAAATTTTTAGGCAAAGCTTCCTATTTAGTCAGTTCCAGATGGCAGGGTACAACTGTGGTAAATGAACAAGAAATGCCATTAAACAGGGCCAGTCTTGTTCCGGTACTTATAACATATTGAATGGAAATCGGTGAAGAGTGTGGGATTACTGAAGCACTGGACAAAAAGTGATGTGACATAACCGAAAGTAACCGTGTCCAGATAACTTATCAGGTTAAAAATTGGTTTTGTACTTGAGATCAATCAGACTGAAAATGTTGTGTTTGTTTCAATGTCAACAACATCATGTTTATTAGTTGAGTGACTTGTTGCGTTTGATTAATTTCTCTGTTTAAACGTTTTTTCTGTGCAGTATTCTGAGAACCTTCACTGTTAGCTGTTGACTGGTTTTAGAACCTCACGCTCATCAAATGAACTAAAGTTGTTTCAAAACCGGAGAAATAGAAGAGTTTTAATTTGTTAGTAAAATCTAGATGCTTGCAAATAGCTTTCAATGTCCACACTTGTTCATCCTACCACACTTAAGATTTGTGTTCGATGTTATGCAGGAATGCAAATATCTGTGAAGCCACGGTTCCATAAGTTACTTATTGCGTACGGAGTAAACTTGGTACTTGTAATTGTGTTAATTAACAATATTATATTAACCAATAGTTACTGTAACACTGCTGTTAGTGGTGTTATTAACAATCTAGTGAGTGCAGCCTCTGTTCTCATCTAGAATCACTGAAGTTTGTTACTGTGACAAAACTCACAGGAAACCAGTCTCATGTTTCTCAGCGTTTCCGATGCGAATTGAGCACTAACTTAACTTGGCCACTTGGTTAAGGTTTTGCATAAAACGATCAAGAGTGGAAAGCAGGCTCTAGTAGAATGGTTTGTGTATATGACAAAGGGTCCTAGAGTTTAAATCATTGACAATAAATTAAACACACAAAAACTCTAACTGAACTAAATCAAAACGAACGTAAATGGTTGATTTTTCTTCCGAGAGTCGATCTTTTGTACAAGACAACAATGTGACAGCAAACAGAACTGAATCCGTTTTGGTGAGCCACTAGTCCTACCATGGTTTACGATTTCGGTATTTGTGCCGATCAACACTTTATTGTTGGCCAGGCTGATTCCGCTACAGGTGTACTTTCCCTTCCGCTCATCAAACTGTCCCTAAATAGTATAATACCAGATACCCTATAACTTGATCTGCATATAAGCATCTGTCGGAAAGAACAGTCCACTTGGTACCAGATGGCCAAGAGAGGTTTGTCGCTGTAGTTCACAAATCGCTCTGCATATTCTGTTAATCGATATGGAAATACAGGTGGCGAACCCGATATAAACTAACAACACTGCGATTGCAGCTTGAGAAGGTCGATTTTATTAGGTCGACCGGTGTTGACAAATGTTAAAGCATGCTTCGCCATACATTTGTACGAATTCCTATTAATGACAATCATGTCTGTTTTCAAAATTGATGTTGAAGTCTTGTCATTTTCGCATCAATTATGTTCAATAGCTAGTGTATATCAACTCAACGAGCTGAACAAAAGACTGGTATTGACGGAATAGCCATGAGGTCGTCAGTCACATTTTCCTGTTGTGTTTTGTATTGCCACAGGTGCACGGTTGTTAGAACCTAACAGTCGTGCTGTACATAGATCTGTTGAAGACTGTTCTTATATGGTTGCTCTTGAAGACGTCTAAAGTTGTCTTCTTTGTACGAAAATCCCAAACAAATGAATTTATTAGGAGTATGTGTTTATTGCATAAAAGGTCTGGAAAGCTTTGAGGCAGATTTCGCAATTCATTGACTCGACTGATGTTCACCAATGAATGCCAATCATACCTGTTCATTTTCATCATCATCATCATCATCATCATCATCATCATAGACAGTAATTTATCATACCTGTTACGCCTAACACTTTATGGTTGATATCGCAGTATTCGTGTGTGAGTTTATTTTTTCCTGCTGGGAATTCGATCATTCTGCGTGAAGTAGGCCATCGCCTGTCTTATTTACCTTCGTCTAAGAAATCTAATGAGTAGTCGGGGATTTGGTTTATTTCAAGTTGAACATCACTCACAATTGATCGCAGCTGTCGCATTCCCATAGACTTTCCAGTCGGCCCCTTTTGAAAAGAAGCACTAGACTCGAATTTCGCTCTCATTAGAGCTCGTCAGTAGTGCATGCATCAATTTTTGTTCCCTTCTATCCCAGGAAAAAATAAAACATGAAATTGAGGATCGAGAAACATTGGAGAATGAGAACATGCAGTTACACAACCGTGTCGCTGCTCTCGATCGTCAACTTCGTCGAACTCAGGACGAATTTGACGAGGCGATGACCAGACGAGATCTGGTACATCAACGTAAGCTGAAAGAACTTACGGAACAGCTGGAAGAAGAATTGCGTAAAAATTCTCAAATGTCTGAGCAAAACAAAGAACTGGAACGTGAATTAACAGAGTTAAGAAATATGGCTGAACCAGATGAAGAAAACGGTAAGAATAATTAGAAAAATATTTCTAAATTCACTTAGCATAGTAAATATCTGAGATCCATTAGTAGAGATTCGCGTCAGACTGTAAGTGTGCATTTGCCGATGTTTATTCAATCTCTATTGTGTTAGGATGTGACCGTTATATTTATTTATTTATGCAACAAGGTATTTATTGGTTATTCGTGTTGAAGATCTCATAATAGCGAACAAAGGTCGTCAAAAATGTGGGAATCACTCAGAGTTGTAACTCAATTCCCAACCAAAACGATAGTCTATCAAATGTTTGTTATTCTAAGCATCATGAAAATATATTGACTCTATGGTAGACCCATGGAACCGTACGAATCTCTGCGTTGGTTAGAGCAGATGTGGAGTTATGACTGTGCACTGAATAGCGAAAATCACTAGCTGAGTATCTACATACCTAGAATGAATAAAGCGGTTCGACGTTGTTGTGCGTTGTTCGTTTGTTTGTTGTTGTTGCTGCTCCTATTGTTTATCTCCCTCTCTTAGAGTAAAGAATTTAGTATAAAGTGTATTCGAAAATCACATTCTATAAACAGTTTAGTTTATGCTGAAACACATCAGATGAAGATAGTAGAAGCAATATTCACATGGAAACTTTCATGCCGCTAGCCCAAACTCACTGACACCAATTCAGACAACTCATTAATTCCTTGTATATTTGTTCAACCGGGCAAACTCCTCTTAAACAATTGATTTATACCAGTAATGGCCTCAAGAGTTATGATCAAGTGAGCTATTGTTTCAATAACAAGTGTTCACCTGCATCAGTATGGCTTTGATAAATGACATGCAGTCAGTAAACAGAACCTGAGAAGTTTCTTTCCTTCTTCCAATTGATGAATTCCAAGGTGATGTATACTTACCATCTGGCACTACGAACAGTATTTTGTGATAATATTGATGAAGGTATAACGTTTTTCTTGTAGGCGGAATGTCTTAAACCATCTAGCAACTAATATAATGGTTTGTAGTTTATAAGTAACGCAGACCAGAGCACATGTAGATGTTGACTGATCAACGGCACTGCACACAATGTTCTTAAAAACTAGGTCTTCTGTGCTCATTTCTCCGAAACAGAGTGTAGACATATGTTGCCGGTTGTAAACTTCTCGATGTACTCTCAACAGTGGTCAACATGAATAAACAGTTTTTCATAAACTGCATAGAACAATCACAAATGAATAAGAAGACTGTAACACACTCAAACCTTCACTTCCTAAGGAGACAACAAATTTCATGGTAGACAGATCGATTGTGTTAGTCTCTTCTTTGCACAAAAACTTGTCGATTTCGCCTGAATGGCACGATCAATTGCTAGCTTTTTTATGCAGTGACTACGCAGCAGAGTTATTAGGCAATAAACTTGAAATTATATTGAGACTCGGAACCTCCAACAACACAGATATGCTATCCGTACGCTACAAATGTGATTCCTTAGAGAAGTAAAAAAATAACCACGTGCCACTCCAAACTTGTTTGTGCCAAACACATGTAGTTCGTTACGTCAAAACTAGAGTTTTCTGTTATAGAGTAATTTGTCAGTCAGTGTAACCTCTGCTGCTTAACCGAGCTAACTTAAAAGCCATTGTTCGCTTCACTCATCATGTCCTTCTTCCAGTGAACGACCAATGGGAGTCAATGCGATCAAAACTTCGTTCTGATGTTACTCAATACAAACGCGCGCTAGAAATACTACAAGACGAGTTCGATCAGTTCCGACGTGAAAACGATCCACAAGCCGCTCAACAGCAAGTGAGTCATCGAATTCATGCCTAGTTGTCCAATTCATGTTAGCATTCGTGGAAGTCAAAACAGAAAAGGATTTTTTGATTATTTAAGCCTGGAAATATGGTATAGAGATGTTGTTTTCTAATACATAGAAGTTCATTTACATCAGCAAACAGGTCACTCAAGAAAAAAAGCTAGATTGGACATGAAATGGTTGAAGTTGCTGTCTACATAGCATCTGATTCTGGAACACATTGTTTTACGGATTACAGTATGGACCTCTGTTAGGTTTACCCCTTATTATTTTTCGTTCCACGAATGGATACGCAAGACAAAAAGACCGTTTCACATAACTCGAAATTCGTAAAAAGATCAAAGATAAAGGACAGCATTTCAGGCGGTTATTGTCATCTTTCTTCCAAAGCAAAAATCAAATAAACACCGCAGCATAATTGTATGGGTAAACTTCATTAATAGTTTCTTTCTAGCTATCAAATGAGCATTAATCTCATTCGATAAGTTTTTTTAAATGAACATACTTTTTCAACCTGACCATCTCGATGTAAACACTGGAATCTGGTTCTATTACTTCAAAAATTGAACGAATTCAAGCCCATCCTTGGGTTTCTGATATATGTTTCTATCGAATCTTCATCTCACAAAGCACTTACTGTGAAATCATTTTTCCAGTAAAGCTGATTCATTCGGTTACTAGTCACAAACTATTAGAAAACGTCTCATTGTGCTACCAGCGATATCATAAACTCTTCTGCCGTTGATAGATAGGTCCGTCAACCTGGCTGACAACAGAATGTAAACAAACATGTGATCAGACAAACAGCCACAAACGAGCAGCTCCCAGGATATACCTTACAACCAATACATATCTACAGAAATCACGGTTTACACTAGTTCGAATTCAACTGACTGTGTGGGAAGAGGACAAGGGTTGTTAGAATAATGAATTACATATGTCCAGTGTACAGTCTATGGTTTTGGACTGTACCACTGTCTAGTATACAATAATTTTTCAATTTTTTTCCAATAAAATTCAGGGTCCAAGTCACGTGTGCGTTGACCTAGTTCAATAGTCTGTTGGTGACTAAACCGTAGAAGGTATTAGATCACACCAGTTGTCAGGCTTACAAAATCTGAGATCGGTTTGATTATTAAGAAGATGAGAGATCTGAAAGAAAACATCGAATTAATATGAATTACTGTGGAAAAGACATGGTTATTGATAAGTCAACTAAAATAACACAAATCAATATGATTGAGGCTTCGCAGGATGAGTTTGATGAACTCGCCAATTAGTTAAGTGCTAGGTTTGAGTAGCTAAACTCAACGTTGACTAGAATCAACACTTTAAAATTCAGTTTTTCCTAGTTGTGATTCGCGTTTCTTGTAGGCTGATTATTTTCATATACCAGTCTAATAAGAGTCAACAACTATGCAATCTTCCATAAACTTCTTTCTCTATCTAGTGTTGTTAGTACTTAAGTTGGGAGATCAGTGTGAAGGGCTACAAATTCTTTGTTGACAGAGAACAATTCTAACATTTAAACGTGTGATCTACGTTTGATTTCAGCTTACTGAACGAGATGAGAAAATTAATTTACTTGAGCGTGAGAAACAACAGTGGCGACTGGAGATGGAGGTGTTGCAGGTGAAATTGCAGAACGCCACCAGCATCTTGGAAGACGTAAGCGATTTTCTTTGTGTTCACATGAAAATCCGATGACAGGATGCACGTGCTATCTTAAGCAGGGTATTACCTAACTAGAAAAGCACAAAAGTGCTTCGTCTAGTTGGTTAATATTCCAGGAAACAGTAATCACTTTACTCTAGTTCATATGAATAACTATACTTATCCCAATTCAACGTTTTACTTGATGTCGTTAATATAATTTCCTTTGCTACTCATTTCATGGTATGGTTTGTCTATTCGGCTGTTGTGACCTGTTTCCACTCTATATCTATTAGACTGAGAACCGTCTGAAGCAGGCTACTCGTGAGAGAACAACACATCTTCATCGCATCACGCAACTGGAGAGTGAAAGAGATGATGCAATCCGTGAAGCTGCCAATATCGCTGGCAGAGCCAGCGCAGAGAAAGAGAACGCGGCCGCCAAAATGCGTGAATTTGAGGAACTTCGTATTGAACGTGACGGACTACGACGTGAGTTAACTGATCTGAAACAAACCCTGGCCGGTTGCACTGCGGAGAATGCTGCCGAGAAACGTCAGTTGCAGGCACGATTACGTGAAATGGAAGGTCACCATGAAGTTCGAATATCTGACTTTAAGGCGGAATTGGAAAGAACAAGGGAAGAGATGGAGCGATTGCAGGTAGGTCACGTACTGAAAGCATTGAATACAATTACGATAGCAGCAGATATTAAAAACGTAAATTATAATTCCGTCATTGACAATGAAGTTTATCTGAACTCATAAATGATTCACTTTCAGCTACTCACCGACAACTTTGTTTGCGAACTGTGACATCCGTTTGTGAGCAACATATGTGTTACAGAATATAACTTCACACACCAATGAATTCACTACACGCTTGACCGAAAATTTAAAATCGTCATTTATTTCTAGTGTGGACGAGTAGTATTCAAGGGTTATTTATTTTTCTCCACAGTGCTTTTTAGACCAAAGTTAATACGTAGCGAAAACCGAAGTATTTTGTGACCAAACTGGAAACTGCTACAAACTGAATTCATAAGAGGTTGAGGTCATGCATAAAAATGTTCTTTTCTGGGCTCTTTATTTGACTAAAATGAAAGTATATCAGTGTAACAATCAGCTTTTTCAGTTGAAATGAAACTGACTGAAGCCACCAGTTTTCCACGAGCAACAGCCACATGATCTCCGAACTGTGACGATTTTTCTATAAAGCTGAATGTGAAGCGGACAATGCATGATAGAGTTTTTTTGGGCTTATCGTAACTAACATGTTTACCTCATAACGTGCATGTTTTGGGATCGAATCCGGTCGAAACTCTCCATATGGTAAGTCAATAAATAGACCAAATCGATCCCACTAGTAATGATTTGCAAATAAACAACAAGAAAACTTACACTGAGGCTATGTTAGGTTAATCAGCATAAATGTGAACAAACCCACAAAAATTACCTATTTACAGTAATTAATTAACACAAAACGTAGGTTTACAAATATGAATATTGTAAACTTTGTTTCCTGAGGCTCATTAGCAAACCGCCATTGAAGATCGGTAACGTTTTTGCCGTTCGAAGCATCTGGTAAAGACACTACTGACGCTGGTGGCTAAACTTTTCAACTTCACAGTGCACTCATCTACTTGACCACCAATCCTGTGGTATGGATGTTTCTCCCGGTTCATGAGGTATTACGAAACAGCGTCGATTCCTAGATTTCATTCGGGTTAGCAATCCAGTCAATAGGATTTCAAAAGATCGTGTATAGTCATGCAAAACTGTGTGATTTACGGTCGTTTCTGAACTTTAGCTATCGTGTTTGAACAGTCTAAAAGTTATCTAGTTCGTTTCTATGAATGACCAAACAAACGAGTTAGAGAGTAGTTGAATACGTACCAAAAGTGAGTTATTACGACTTTGTCTCAGTTCCCTACAATTGTTAATTCATTGATTCGACGTCTTCAGAAATGCAATTACGTATGTGCGTTTAGATGATGCGATAATGATGCCAGAAACTACAAACTTTTTACCAACTTCTTGGTTGAGAAACAGAATTACAGTCAATTTGGCCATGGCAAACATACACGAATGGATTGGATTGGATTGACATATCGGCTTTGTACGAATAGTTTGAACAGTTCCTTAGGAGTGTCTACTCATCTAGTACCATCTAACGCAAATGAGTTTACTTCCTTAGTCATTGTCCTGTTAATTCTACTGATAAGCTTAGTAGTATGATATCGTTAACACATTCATGCAGATACATAAACTGTACAACGGCTTAGGAATATGTGTTCAAGTGGAGTCGGATTGTCAACGCCTGTTTATATTCGCGTTTATCACGGTCTTGACAGCGAAAATATTTTGTAATCCAGTAGCTGACCTCGTTCATAAGATGTTTACTGGTGAGGACGATAATATGAGTGAGCTGCCTCATCACCAGAGGATGCGAACAATGTGACTGAAGTCATTTAGGCAGAACAATCCATCTTTTTGATCACATGTCCTGTGACTCACTATTAATTGACCCAATTATCCGTTTCCTACGGTGCACCTGACAAGGAAAACAATCTAGTTTTAAGATATTGTCGGGACGTCAAAGAACCCTTCCTCTTCAAAGCCAACCATTTATAGTGCGCTTCCGTGTCACTGCACACACTCCGAAGGAACAAAACTAAGTAGTGTGTGAGCAGAAGCCTTCGTGGACCAACCGATCAACGCTGAGTATATAGGTGGTGGACTGGTATGAAAGTTGAAACCCTAATCTGTCGGACATAAAAAATATACCCCAGTGGTAAGGTCTAAGTTAGGAACAGGGATGATGAAAATGTAAGACAGTAGGAACTGTAACGTACGAAAGTTTACTAGTACATTCCACTATGGATATAATAAAAAACAAATGCTTAAATTTGGACTATAAAACTCAACCATACTCTCAGCTTACACTGCATTATTGAAGGTGAAGTAAAACAGAGATTAGAGATCATTACAGCTCAAGTTGCCGAAAGATAGAGCGGGTAGTTTACTAAATATAAAGGGTCCCTGGTTGACAGGAATGATACATATATATTTGAAAGACTTATTTGTCCATAACACATTTGTCGTCCGTTCGTTGATGGTCTGCTGTGAGTATTTTGATAGCCTACTCACTACGGATGGCTGGCTCATTCGCGACCGTATTCGTCACACGGTCAAATGGTCGTACCGTCAATGTCATACCGAACCGTGTGCTTGGATTTACGACTATGCAACTGTCACCTAATCCGTTTTAAGATTTTCTTCAGGATTGCACTCTTCTGTGAGATTCTGTTCAGAACTGCATACTCTCACGGCTTTAGGTCTACATTAAGACGTTGAAAACTTACTTCAATTACACCTAGGTATTCCAGCTTTTAGCCACTAGGATTTTGTTCAACTTCACGTGGCTGCTGTAGGTTTTGTTTATCAGTCACCCGGCGTAGGCATCTTAGTCAATGCAACTGGTTGAGCAGTAACCTGGGTTCTACCCAGTGTATATCTCCCCGCCAACGTACCTCGGTGTTTGAAATTGTATCCGACCACCAAATATCTAAGATGAACTACACACACGCATACACACGTAAGCCGATAAGATCTGTTCACGCCACATAAGTCAAAAATCAAGGAAATGAAACAAGATCACTAAATTACAGTGGACCAACTAACATTTGCTGTAGCTTGTTCATGTCTACTGGTAGCAACGGTATCTACGTCTTACGAGTAGACGTCGTCCTGAGTACTAACAAAGGGTTATTACGCTTGCACACAATGGGTGTAGTTTGAAGTGTTTCGAAAATGTGTTTGACTGTGCCAAATTCAGACCCCAAACGACCGTGCAACTACATAAGTCCTCCCAAAGTATTTGTATAAACCAGCATGAACAGTTAACGGGACATTTTTGGTCAGCTTAGGCTCTTTCTTTTATGTTTCGTATAAATGGTAAGTTATCCGGAAAGTATGGACAAGGATGAATTGTGTCAGTAGAAAACTAAATGATATACAGACCTGTTTTTGAGACCTCCTTGTCAGATCTGGCAAGATTCATAAAAACACTTGAGCTGGTTGCCCAGACGAGTCTACGTAGATCGACAGTCCACAGAAGCATAAAGTAGACAAAGCATTATAATGTCATGGCTTATGGCGACAAAACGTATATCTAAACGTCGGCTTGGTTCAAACGTATACCCAATTGACGAGTTTTATATCACTCAACTGAAAACGATCTCATCAGCCTACTAGCAAACAGAACTTCCAATGTTACCGTTGACAATGAACGGAAATTTATAAACGAATTCGGTCAGGAAAGTGGTTGTCAAGACTACTGACATGAAAAGTACTAGATCACACAGAACAAAGGAAAAGTGAGTTTATCTTCTGATGTATTTATAAGCTGAGATAATTAATGAAAGAATAATGGACAGATTCCATAATGATACAACACCAACAGCATAGACTGGTCAAATTCTCATCAGTTTTACATCAACGGAACCATAAACCTCGTAGTGATGCTCCATCATATGCATGGTTTGGTTTGATTGTTACTGTGCGATTACTACAAACGATGTGTAATGCACCGCTTATATGAACACGAACGGGTTTGTTATCAGTTGTGAGCGGCTTGGCAGTACATACACATCAGAGACTTTCGAAATAATCCACACAGTTAGTGTCCCACAGTGGTACCTTCCGATTTGTATAGGCTATGAATGACGTTGGGTTTATTTCACGTATTTGACTTCACTGAGATCACTTCAATCCTACCGTTGGACGCGTAAAAGCAATGATTTAAAAATTTGACCTTGTGCTGACTATCACTTGTCAGTCTGTATGAACGTAACAGTGTTGCGAACCAAGAACAAGAATACCGCAAGGACTGTGTTCACAAAATCAACACATGGAGTATACACCTCCAAACGACAACAAACAAGCATTCTAATTAACATATAACATTGATCCAAGGACGTCACGGTTGATACGGTTGCCAATGCTAAGTTCACGTATGGAAAGAAAACCATTTCACACCAAAGTGTACTCTAATGTTTCTTCTTGTATTCCGCACTCATTACTTCAGTATTCAAACACGTGCTCCTACCTGGCTACTGAGTAGTGGCGTGAGTAGTATAGTGCGATCGCTCCTCCTCACTACAAGAAAAAGACCAACCTGCTAAACTGGGTATGTGTGGATGAGAGTTCCTGGTACACAAGAAGTTTCCTGGACACTGTGCGGTTATTACGTCATAGGTGGTTTAGTGGATATGAGCGGAATCGATTCATGAGTGGTGATCTGGTTACAAGGCTCTCGTTGTTCGGAATCCTTAGACACGCATTTCCGTTTCGTGACACTTTGAATTTCGAAAATTATTTCAGTGGTTCATATCGAACATTGTTATATGATCACTGTACCATAGAGTTAACGTACAAGCATGTATGACAATACATGAATGAAATGAAGTGATTTATTCCATTTTTGAAAATACCCACAAGGTCATTAAGTAAACTTTATCCCACAGTAAATATTCCTTACTTCAAACTATGTTACTAGTGTGATACTGTAGTTATCTAAGAGTGATATTTTTTCTCGGTATTTTAAACAACCTGAATTGTGCCGTTTTTGCAAACATTTCGGATCACCAATCTGCTTTCTACCCACAAAATAATCCATTGTTATGTATTAGTGTGCTATACATGACTTGATAGACACCGGAAACCAAATCGGGTTAAGTAAGCTATCCGCATAAACTGAGGCAATTTTCGATAATCCATTCCTCCATTCGTCATTTATCCCACTCAGATCGAACTACAAACCCTGCAGACATCCGAGCTGGAGCAAAAAGCGGCCAATCAGCAAAGCCGATGGAAAATCAATGAACTGGACGACCAGCTCAGTCATTCGCTTCGTCGTATTGGTGTGCTCGAACGTCGCAACACAGATTTGGAAGCCGAACTGGTTCGAGCAAATGCTGATTTGAGTGCATCACGTGAGGCGGCCAGTTTGAGAAAAGCAGCACGTGCACGAATAGCAGATGAATGGTACCAAGCCGGTGGGACAGAGACAGGAGAAGATTCCGAGGACGACCGTAATCATTCCCTTATGAGCAGTAAAAGCAAACAGGACTATGGCACTGAGCACATAGGCGAAGACTTTATGATTGCACCAAGAATGAGAAGGTTGAGTTATTATTATATGTTTACTTTTAGTCCGTAAGCGATGACATTGATAGGGGACTGAAAAATCGAACTTAACGAAAATTATCTACTTGTTCATCACATTCTTATCACATTGTCACACTGCACGCCCATTGGGTTGCTGGCAGTTAAAATTCCACAATGTCAGTTATTGTAGTGCGGTAAAAAGATTCAGACGTTTGCTTAAGATAACTATGAAGGTTGCTCGAGCAAGTTACCATAACTAAACTTGATCGGATGTCAGTTGTGTACCAAAGTGACTAAGGGTTGTGACACGTTATCACTATTGAAACGGAGGTATAATCCGCCAAAATTTGTGTGAAAGCAGCGCATACCAAACGACTGTGCATGCGGACCCAAAAAACACTAAGCTGAGAAGATTTTTTTTAAATGAAAGGTGTCAATTTTCCCCAGGCCTGAAAAAACCATATTGCCAACATTTTGTCCACAGTCAAAGGTAGTTCAATTCCGTGGCAACAGGATCATCTTTAAATCGTCTGTTAACAAAATAGAGTCTGACATTTTGCTTCAGCCGCCGGCTAATGTGAACGCATTAATCGGGTAAAAGATATCTGGCCTTAATAAGAAGATTCGATTCTCAAAGTATCAAAGTAGAAATATCACCTATTATTGTATATCACTCTGAACTTATCGCTGGGTTGTGATCATCATCCTTGTATCCACCAGCTACGCTAGAATCCTATGGCCTGTTGACATAACGACCTTATTAGGCCCACTAAGGAGGTCGTCTATCCGTCCACTCTTTCTGCTGCGAAAGTACTGCTATCGGGCACAAGCAATTCTGTGCAAGAAAAATAAGACCCAGGACAAGACAGATTATGACCAACGGGCAGCGAATGAATCCCGTATGTCCTTCAATACAACCGGACATTGGTAGAAGCGCCACACCTTGGTGCCGGTTGGGCTGGGCTATGACGTGAGGTGGCACTTTTAGAACGATGTATGTACCCTTATCCACATCTCACATCTAGATTAGATTACAAAACTGTGTGAATGACACTCAAGTACAATGGGCTCTAAATTGGTATCAAAACGAGTACATGCTTACATAAAATATATCTACAACCAAGTTTACTGAAGGCAGACTAATTAAAAACGGAGTTTAATGTCACAGAATTTACGACTATGCACATCTAAAATGGAGATCTGCACCGTCATCGATCATAATGCTCTGATAATTATTATGACTTTGGATAGACAAAGCCAATTGGTGTTTGATACCTTATAATTTCTTATCCGCGCTACAACAGAGTATTGAGTGCCTTTTTTATTCAATATTGGATAGAGATAAATACAATTTGAAGTGAAGCATAGTTAACCCACTTGTGAATGGCGTGATCAATAGCGGAGTTCATGAAAACCTATTATAGATGCTCCCATTCTCACTGTTTCTAACCTCACCATTATTGTGAATGAATTGTGTACATACCTTCCGTCAAAAACATACATGCCTGGAAATTGATGATGGCTTACTCCGTTAACACTAGTATTTAGTAATGTCGCAATAAGAGAAAGAGTCAATGTCTCACATTCTGTGCCACAAGTCAAGTTTAGAAGTTATTTGGTCAGCTCCACAGGAACATCGCTTTTTGTCATGTTTACCGCCCAACAGAATGATAGCAGATTAATGAAACGGCTTATTGCAACGACAACATGAGCAGGCACACATCAGTCAAGCCAAATTAAGGCAGTACGTACTGTGTGAACAAGGGACGTGTACGCTTAACTCCCACGGTTGATGAGATAGCTAATCCGATTGGACATCGAATGGCCGATGGACACGCACACAACACACGCCTGGAACACATGATGACGCATCACGCGGACATATCACTGATCAGTTAATTGAATAGACATGTTGGAGATTAATCAGGTTACGCAAACAAAACATCTTACAACGTTGCCCGTAGACAGTAGACGAAAGCGTCAAACTATGAATGCATTGAACATGTACTCAGCAAGATTTATCGTCTGCTCCGATAACTTGTCAAAACCTTCGACATTTCATCTGAACAGTTATTCAACACCACTGATATGCACATATTTAATTCCGTTAAGGTTTACCGTGTTAGTCTTTGCGTACTGCTGCTGAGTGTACAATCGAGTTGCCGACCAATTAATGTTACGCCTGATAGTCATCGGTGCGGTGAAAGACTACCTTCTCAGTGGTACTAGTTTGGATAGAATATCACGGCTGTTCCTAGTGCATTATGGAAGTTGATTTGCAAATGTGTTACTATGTTGCATAACTTGACGTAATAAGGGTGGGGGAAATGCCTAGATTAGATAGGTTCGACTGAACAGTTATCACTTAACCCCAACTGCTTATCATGCAAGTGAGGCTGATTGCCAGAATGGTGCTGTCACTGAGATTTAATTGTGTTTTGAACGCAACAGCTTGGAAATTTGTCGTGAGTCTGGACAGATTTGTTTATTCACAGTCCATAATTGTGCACGTGATTAGAAGTGGAGGCTTGAAAACATAACCTTTGCTTCAATGTTCACATATTTTGTTGCACGTTTTTGTGGGGAATATGACAGAACGCGTCTTGTTGTAATGGTGCTGGTGGTGTGCCTCCTGTCGACAGGAGGAATTCGGTTGGTGTAGACGGAAATCTGTATGTCTTGTCCCTCCAATGTTTGCTTCTGACACACTGCCCGTTTCCGATTTTGGTACGAATCTGAGAGAGGTTTTGTCGAATTTATCGTAAATGGTGAATGGGGTAGAAACAATGTCAACAACATGTGGATTAGGAGAGAGTTCGTGTGATATAAAGCCGCTTCAGCACACGACAGAAAATGATGACATCCTGTTTCACAATTCTGGCCAGTATAGCCAGGAAACGATAGGCTCAACTGGCTACAAAATAACCTTTGAGAAGTAGTTTTGTCATGCGTAATAAAGTTCATTACGAACGAAGACTACTGGGAACAGTGTATTCGACCAATCAAAGTATTACGACTGTGACTAGGAATGGAAAACGCTATCATTGAACCACTTAGGCAACGAGTTTGTTGATCCCCATAAAACTCTCATCGACATGATGGGACTAGTTAGTGCTGTACCATTGCTTGACTCCAAACTACTTGTATGACAAATGACTGGGATTGGATGTATCTCGAAAACGTAATTCGAAATGCTGTTACATGACGTTCTGTTAATAAATGAGGGACAGACGGGCCGCAGAAGATTGATCGCAGGTTCACTCGAAATAGTTTTGAATTTGAAGTGTTATTAATGACAACTGTAGCTCGGGTTCGTCTCCCGGCTGGATCCCTCGTTACTCTCAGAATCGATACACAGACGGAATAGATAAGATGACAGCTAATCGGGTCTAGCAGCGTAAATACTGCCCTTGTTTGGGTGAGTTATCTGTGAAGCAAGTGCAGTCGATGACGCAGGGCAACAAATGCTCATGAAAGCTGTTTTGCTGATACGCTTTACTTTCACTGACATCTCGATTATCTGTTTGAGAGGTGTATGCACGTTGAACTTGAATATTTGAGTATAGACAGTTTCGTTTTTACTAGTCACCTCCCCATCTGTCCCCCTTCTTTCCTTCCCAGTTTACTCTTCCCTACACCATTGTATGACAGTTATGCATCGAAGCAAAACACTGATATATCACTATTTTTGAAGAAAACTAGCCCGAAGTGTTAGACAAAGAACTGAACCCAAGTCAAGACCAGTGGTTTACGTCAACAACTTATTGTTTGTTTAATGGCTTTCAACCTACGCTTTCTTCGTAAAGTAACGACACTGTGACGGATTTTTATCGGGTACGTCAGGGTTAGGTTTCGTCTGAGTGGACACATGGGTATGCATACATATGCAGTGTGCTACGTTAGTAATATGACCCTCTAATGGATTGGCCAAGCGCAATTTGGCTCCTCAACCCTGTAGGAGTTGATACATGACTGCTCGGTTTACACTGTTAAGAACATTATCTCAGCTCGAGAAACACACAAATGGGTAGTCATATATCACGGCAAAAACTTGCAGACAATGCATTTCCCACTTATCATCCATTTCCGACGAATATCTTCTTGTTTAATGGGATCACTAAAGGTCATTGAGATTTTAACCTTAAGCGTAGACATTGTGCGAACAGAACAGCTAGGGGGTTGAGCTAATACATCCACACACCAATTGAGAACAACGTAGGGTTCCAGTGGCTTCCACTATTCTAGTTGCCAATGTGGTAATATTGTTAAATAATATTCTGTCTTTCACCAACATACATCGTCCGACCAATCTTGGTTTAAATTACTCGGAGTTTGTGAATCGAAGTGTGTCACTTGATTCTGATACAACCACGGTGGCTTAAAATGTTAACTACTTGTAAATGTACCTAGTAATCGGAAGAGGTTGTGAAAAAATCTGTGAGCCCTTAACATCAGACGAGTTGGGGCAGTTTCTCCTGCCTAGCGCATCACTCAGTCTAAGAATAGATCATTATTGATCTGTTATCATGAATTCTCACTCAGTTCTACCAGTATAACATGACAGCCCTTATTGCAATGGAGTTGCTATCACTGAACTTGGTCATGGTAATGGAATCCCCCTTCAGAGGGCCACCAGATGTTTAAATGGTTGATTTGAATATGGATAACTAAGACCAACTTATGGTCAAGGAGATTTATGCAAGCTTTTTGCAGTCGTTCAGCATGTATATCATATAATTATCTAACTTAAACTCTTCCAACCGAAACATATCATTTCTGGTGCCTAGCTAGTTGGGCCTTCTGAACAAGCTTATCCTAACTCAGTGCTATGCATCGGAAAGAAGCTTGTAGTCTTCACTATACCCAAGTCAATAGAGTTATTCTATTTGTTCATAAAATACACTTTACAACTTGTTTGTGCCATCATTTCATTTCCAATTTAGTTGTGTGTTAACATCAGAATGATCTATATCTAATACTGTAGTCTTCTTCTCTGTATACCCCTTCACTGGCTATATACAGGCAGACGCTCAAGTGAACAGGTTTGTTATCGTCACCAAAATAACGTGCAATAGTGTGTCACCCATTTTCATCGGTAGCATTACATTAGCACACCCGACTGACCCGAGTCATTCAGTCAATGTGACGAGTTCACTTCATCCAATCTAACGGACGAAGGTTGTTTAATCGAATACAGTGAAATATCGAAGTGTGAACGTAGCTGGGTCCATCCAAAGTCACATGTACAGCTCAACTTTGTGCCCCCATCTCCTGAAAAGCGGTATGTTCAAGCTTTGAAACCACAACAACCCACACCCTACTGCATTAGAAGGAACACAACACTATTGATTACGTTTCATGTTGATACTGTCGTTCTTTTAAAACTGTGATACAAGTGTATTGCATTCGGATTACTGATGTTTCACCTAGAACGACTATATTCTTTCCAGGAGGTTTATCACTACTCATAGAAAGAAGGGAAATTTCTATATGACTTTTGTTTCCAAAAACACCACGCCACCAAGCAGACTAGTTGAATAAACTTTAATCTCTGCTGTCTTATATAAGTCATTCAAACAGGAACAGTCAGCACGATTAGAGTGGGATGGTTCGTTGATGTGGATTATTTAACCAGAAACCGAAATGCCAGTAACGAGATGACTACGAACGTCACTAATCTAGTAATCAAGTCGGTTGAAGAGAAAAAAACTATCGATCCAGTGTGGACGACATTTCAACAACGAATCATTAAATCCGTAAGCACGATCGACCAATCAAGGAAAATATACTGTTTATCTGAAACAATAGAAACTCGTTCGTAATAATAGTATTAACCGTTTACTACACTGTAATTTTCCTGATAGCCTCAACTTTTACAGTGCCTGAAAACTAACGTGAAACTTTATAATGCGACAAGCAGCACTTAGTCTCCCCATTTTTACCTACCGTTTCAGAACACGTCTTACTGAATCCGCAAGACTCAGTTCCATTTACCGTTCTAATCCGGCCATCTTTCGACCGTTGGGAAACGATGCGCGCCCACAATCACTGACCGACCGTCGATCGTACAACCGGGGTTCGGCCAACATGCTTGATCGAATTGATAGCGTGAACGGTACACCAAACAAATCTGGAACTGCCCAACGGCAACAAACCCCATTCACTACCACGAAGATCACGCCGACGCCAACGCCGACCTTGACGAACACTAATTCCAATAGTGATGATGACAAAGCTGTGAAATCCGAGGTGGATGCATCCAAAGACGGCACACCCACCAACAAAACTGAGCCAGAAAGTGATGCGATTGAGGATGATGAAGCCTAATGTGATTTTTCACAAATCATACTGTTGTACATAACACAATGCCAAAATATCATGAGCCGACATGAGACACACGAACGTTTATGCAGCCGTCTACCTGTCCCGTATCATTTTGGAGAATGATATCAGATCTTTGGCTGTTGTTGTAGGTTCCGCTTTTGAACGAAGAGACTCTTGAGCCTTTGGCGTTTCATCCGCGGTCATTCAACGAACAGAAGTTTTTCTTCTGTTTTATAAAAGTTCACAAAACTGCATGTTTATTTCGTCTCACCTTTCAGTTGAACCAAAACCATTTATTTTCATTAGTTAGGCAATAAAACTCAAACAGCTTCCCAGCCAACCAGTCTGCCAATGTTCGCGATCTTTTCCAAACACCTGGAGATAAATGCTAACACAAGAACTCGTGTTTTCTCTTGCATTTGATAGATTCAAACTCAAGGATAGTAACCGTGCTCAGCGCTCTACTTTGTGTGAATGACCATAGAGCAGTTCATGATTTGGTTGGCGTGAAAAAGAACTTGAGTCTGCAATTAGGTCTCTTGATGCTCATACTCTGGGCAACATTCCACCACGATCGGTTCTGTCAATACTTGGGAACGACAGAATGTAAAGTCCGCGCATCCATTTGAACCCAAAACGTTTATACTACTGGTTGGTGCTCTTGTTCTGTTGATTATAGATCACATCCTGTCAACGTTGATCTAAATGTATTTGTAGTCCTGTTAGATTTTTTCAACCGAAAATAAAACCAGTCCATTTCTCTTAATTTTCAAGAAAAAACTGTACATAATACTCAGTGAATCATTGAGTTTTTTGCTAGATCACCATACATTCTTCTCTCATTACTGTCCAGTAGATCCTACATGAGACCACCTTTACCTAGGTACTTCAACAGTTTTAGTCGGCTAGGCTCTTCACACCTCTCAAAATTTCTGAAGGCCACAACGGACGATCAATTAATCAAATAGTGTAAGCTCTTCATTTTGATATTCTTAGACAATCACTTTAGGTTTCAGAACAAAAGAACTAATTGAACAGTAATTACACTGAGCCGAGTTCAGATAAGTAACAAAGTCCAAAACACAGTAAATATTTCAAAGTAATTTAATCTTTCATTCAACTTGAACTGAAAACCGCAAGTTATGAACAGAACGGATTTGATGATACGATTCACTTCGAACGCTCAGACAGAATAGATAAACAAAACGCACTAGTACTCATTCTTTCCGATTACTTAGTAAGAGAAGGCAGAATTGAACCCGATTAAGAAAGTGGTGTGGTACACAGGCATTTGAGGAAAAAGATGATGTTTATGTGATTGGACAGTGGAAGAATTTGCTAGCATTTTGATAATTATGTGTTTGTGCCAAACTAAGAGAAAAACGGAAATTGTCTTTTTAGTTTCAAAGTATCACTGAGTTAAAGATTCCAGTTTTAGGGGTCACTCATTAGAATTGACACCGAATGACCACCAACAAATTAGGGTGGATATATTTCATTATTGCAACTGAAAGTTTACACAACCCAACACCAAAATAGTGCTCAAATCTGCAAGAAAATCGATAGAAAATGAAGGCTTGCTTAAAGTGAATGGGATTTCCCACCTAATATCTGTCTTCTGGTATATCGTTCTAATACATCTCAATAATTTCTATTTGAAACCGTATTGCTGCTACCAAATGAATTTTGGAACCTCAGAGTTCCGTTTGCTTTTTCATGTAAATCTTATAATCGTTTCTTAACGTCGACCCCTTTCGAAACGAAGCAGTAGACTCGAGTTTTGCTATCATCAAACACCTCATCAATAGTGCACATCCTCGCGACTGCCGGAACTAGAACTCCGGCCACGCTTTCTTGAAGCAACCGTGTTTACCACTGCAACATTGACCTCACATTAGGCAAGACCAAATTATCATATGTGAACACTCATCCACTTTCGCTTGTGAGTAATGATCAAGTTGCCCGATCGCTTTGAGAGGAGACACAGTTACTGTCTGTTAACTCCAATCGATGACCCCTCGACTAGGACTTCTCTCCAAGTTGAAATCACAGAAATCATTGACTTGTTGAGCGGTATTTGATTACTGATGAGTAGTAGGGGATTTTGATTTTCATATAAATTGAACATCACCCACAATTTATCGCGGCTGTCGCATTCCCATAGACTTTCCAATCGGCCCCTTTCGAAAAGAAGCACTAGACTCGAGTTTCCCTCACACTAGAGCTCGTCAGTAGTGTATATCATCGCCACTGACCATTACTCACAAGCAAAAGTGGTTGAGCGGCCACGCTTTCATGTGGCAACCGTGTTGTCCATTGCTCCATTGACTTCACATTAAGCAAGACCGAATTATCATACGTGAACACTCAATTACTTTCCAGTAATGTTATTCTAATAATTTTCCCCGATCATTTTAATGAAGATCTCGACAAGCACGGCCTATAACACTGAGCTCACAATTCAGTTAATGTTGAAGCCACTCCAGTTTTAAGTTTGAAAATACTTAAGTCAAACAACAATCGAGTTTCAAATTACTGAGTTCTAACCTCATTCGGATTCGATACACTTCGTGAGAATTTTTGTGGCATTCAGCGCAGGGCATCAGTAGCCACTTGACAAGGCTAAGTAATTTGAAAACGAAATGGCTAACATGAGAGGGAGCCAAAGCTGGATCCTTAGGCAATACCATCGTTGACAGGGGTATAATTTATTAGCTCCTCGTTGATCTTCACTTTGAACCGATGCCTGTTTGCGTACAGCCACCTGGACAGAAGTCTCTCCAGGTCATGGCTAGTGAACTCCCGTCACAAGATGAACGAACTAACCTTGGGAACACAACACACCAATCAGCAATCCTCGATTAGTGATCCTCTTTTGCAAGTTATCAATAATCAGGTCTAAGATGAACTTGTGATCTGCTTTCAGCTATCTGTTTCTAGAATAACGTTACCTTCTACTTTTAATGGGAACTAGCTTATTTGTTGATCGCTTGCTTAGTCACCTCTGTACTAACTATTTTAAAGAACGATGATCGTGAACTATTCGCAGACTCTCGGTAGACAACTGGCTAATAACAAACGATCAAAAATGTCCATTGTTAGAAGCGTTGAAAAGTTTTGACCAGCAATATTGCGCATTGGTGGTAATGATCTACAATAACTATATGCCTTCTACTGCATGACAGTGTGTTTCGTTTTACTTCTTAGAAGTACATAACCCTGAACGCACATATGAACGGAAGAAAAACTGAATTGCAAAGTTTATCCCACAAGATATGGTAACTGTGTATCGCTGGTTGTTTGAAAGTGACTTGTAAAAAGACACTAATATTATTATAAGTTACTATCATACAGACAGTGTTGTTGGTAAGAAACCAAAGCCACTTCATTTGCGCCAATATAGTACGTAACGAATCGCGAAACCGTTGTTACGTTAACATGCCTCAAGCGAGCAGTCTTAACACAAAACATCTACTGAAGCCTTGAATACTGCCATGGACGAAGTTAACGAATTCATAAGGTTGTCTGTTGTTGGCAACATGATTTATGAAATTGAAAAGAACATGGATTACATATTCGTTTTTAGTCTCACTTGTTACATCGGCAACGTCAGTCATTCCGGGGGCAAACAGACACTGAAGAACATTGTACACCACAAACTGGTAAAATTCACAAAGATTTGAAGCATAATGAAGAGATCCTAAAAGATCCTTTCATCTGTTAGTAATAATCAGAAGCCTTCTAGGAAATAATCAAACCTATGTGCAAGTACTCAAGCAACTTACGGTAATCGAGTTTTTATCCAGAAATAATAGCATCACAGCAAAAGTTTCGGCGAATTGAATCCGACACAGATTGTGTGCATCACGTGGATCAGTCTGACGAATGAAGACCTCAAGAATTATACTTCGCTTTCCAGTATTCACCTCATTTCTCGTTCCAGTTACATTGTCTTTTACACAAGGTAATCAAGGTCTCAAATGGCTATCGACCGTTTTCGTGCAGGTATTGTCTAGAGTAATATTACATGAAATAAAGTAACAGCTCTCCAACATCAGCACGGAGAGTTCTTGTGGAGTGTGATCTCAAAAAATACGTGTAGTTTACAGCCAAAATCATTCATGTGTTATCAGTACAAACCGAACAACAATATTTTAGGTGAAAAGTGACTCAAACTGGAACGTAAATAAAACGAATACAGATCAGTATACTGGTTAAAAAATGTTACAAAAATACGTCGTATGTTTTTTATGAATTTGCATGTTTTCATGGTATGCTGATAGTGAAGCATTCGTAAATGTCATTATCGATAGTGCTAGCTGAGTTCTGAAAATTCATTATCACTAAGGCAGATTATCGAATGTAGGATATTTAGAGAATTCAAGAGCCGTCAAGAACAGCTCTAACAAGATTTTTTTATATTGATACGGAAATGTAGGTAATGTCTGCCACGTTGAAAAGCATCGTTGCTAACTTAGGATCCAGTGGTTAAAATCATAAAGAGTACGGAATAAATTACTCTGTCCTAAGTTTGAAACATTGAGTTCCCTGTATCCAGTTCATTAAGACGGGAAGAAGACATACATTGCAAGATGTAAGCATTTCGTTTGTTCTCATCAGTCGATTACACTCAGTTATATAGGTTGAGGGCTTGGCAGTAAAACACTGAAGTGAAACGAACATCACATGGGAGCAATCAGGGTTCACTGCCACGGTAACGAAATTGATTGTGTCAGTACTTTTTGCCAACAAAGGGCTAAGCGTCACGCACCGGCCCTTTGTTGGCAAAAGGTACTGACGCAATCAATTTCGTTACCGTAGCAGTGAACCCTGATTGCTCCCATGTGATGTTCGTTCACTTCATTGTTCTGTCCTAAGTGTCAGGTTGTATCACCGTTGTCTGGCGCTACCGTCCTCACTATTCAGGTCACATAAATTGATGATCAAGTGAAATTGTTTGAATTAACAAATTCAGGAATCTAATAATACTTGGGATAATCTGGTTTTTCAGATTTACGGTGCTCATCAGCTCCGACAGATATCGTTCACCAGTCTCTACATATGTTTACTAGTTGAGTAAAGATAAGACTCTGTTACATCAGATTGCATATTCTGAAGAACTGGACAAGCACAGCTTTGTTCCAAAAAAGTGTAGTCAAAGGCTAACCTTCCTTCCTAGTTAAATTTCGCCCATGCTGACAAAAGATGTCTAGTCGATCGGCACTACCGAGCATGTAACTTCTTCTGTTACCTCATCGATCAACCTGCAAAACTCAGCTAGCTGACGAACACACTCGAGCCGAGTTTGAAAATATGAGAAGCCAGTACGCCACGCTTCACATGGGCTTTATTTCATATGTTTGAAACTAACAACGTACGAAACGTGTTACACTAAACTGAATTCCCGCGCATACCAGGTGGAATGGTGCAGGGAGCTACTTGCTCGCCTCAATTCTATGTAATAAATTGGCCCCCTGACCTATACAGACCTATTCTGTAGTAGGAGACACAGCTCTAAGCTTGAGTATACTGTTTCTGCCTCATGGTATATAAGTCATCTAATTCAGGGAGCCGTCGCAGGCTTCTCTATGCATAATCAGAAATTCTCGAAAATTACACAAAAACGACAACGTTCTTTCAACTGACACGTTATCGTCAATGCATTCAACTCACCCCTCTTTTGCTTTGTTAGTCGAACGAATTCAGAGTCACTGTCGGTTGGTTCAAAAACCGTTGTGACTCGACGTCTTAGTTCATAGTGCGCTGTTAGGTCAGCATGCCCAGAAAATGTTCAACAAAACTATGGGAAAACCTTGTGCACTAACGAGACCATTTCATGGATCTGGTATGCAGTCAT
>JTDE01001248.1:15618-29558 GCA_014338405.1 Paragonimus skrjabini miyazakii
AGTTTTCGTTTTCTCAAGCAGTCCTACCGTCAAATAGACGGAGTAGCCATGGGAAGTCGCCAGACCCCATCTTAGCAGACTTTTTCATTGTAAAAATTGAGCAACAGCTATTTGCAGAGATAGGAAGCTTGTCGTATTTCAGGCGTCACATCGACGACACATTGATATTCGGTTGATTTAAACAGGTAATAAATAACCTGGCGCAACGTTTGAATAGTTTTCACTTAAACTTGAAGATTACTTGCGTATTTCAGATCAACAGCTGTCTGCCATTTCTAGGTATACTCATAAGTCGTCGAGAAGATGGCTTGGTTTGAAGAACTTTTTGTGGGAAATACACATGGACCGGTCAATACTTAAACTTCAGCAGCTTCACATTGGCCCAACATAAACGAACACTAGTGGATACACTGTTCATACGGGCAAGGCGAAGCTGTATGCACGACAGTCTTGCGAAAAGACTGGGCCTGATTACTTCTGTCCTACAATCAAGTGGTTACCCCAAGTAGGTTCATAGATGGGCACGATAGACAAAATGTACCACCCAAAGAGGTGGTCACTGTAGAAAAAAATAGGTTTACATAGTGCTGTCTTTTAACGGTGATTATATCATGCCTCAACCAACACGACGGTTGAGCGATTCAATTAAACGAACGTTCACAGCAACTGAATTCCATGTAATCGCTCGGACTCAGAAGTTACCAGCGTCTTCAGTCATAGAATATCAGCTTATCGGCGGCACCTCACGTTGTGTTTACCAATTTGTAAGAAACTATAGATAAAGTAACATGGGTAGATCCAAAAAATGATTGAGCTCCAGAATGAAGGGACATTTACCCAAGTGGGTGCAGAAGTCCGTGTTACCGGAGAATGGTACTGTTGCTGAAATACGTAAACAGTCAGCTTCCTCAGTCTCCAGACACGTCCTGACCACTGGTTTCGTTATCAATCCACCCAGTTCATTCAGAATTCTGTGAAGTCACTCTAACTCAAGAGTCTCATGGTTAACCAAAACAGTCGCAATCAATCGACTCAAGCCAGTTCTTTGTGTTCAAAAATAACTGTTCGTGAATTTGACCATTCCCTGGACCTAATCGTCCACCCTAATCCGCATGTTGATTATCCACTCCCCTATTTGTTTGCCATAGAAAAAACACCCGTATTGCTGTAAATTTGGTACTGACGAGTCAATGCCAAATGCTTCAATATACCAGTTCTTGTGTTTTAACTGCTTTGTTCAAATTCCTAATAGACAGAAAACCGGAAACTGGCATAGGCTTGAACTTTTTCCGACTCCATCCTATCGAACAAGGTACATATATACACATATATACATATAAAACCAATACGGCTAGTCTTAAAAAATCAGCAACTCAAACGTGATAGACAGCACAACAGCCGTTCAGTTATGTAAATTAATGTTTGAGACTTGAAGACATACTGTTTGCGTGAGACTCAATTATGTGAAACTTGGATACCGACTGCATCTAAATCAGCGACCAAATCAACAAGTGAGAAAGCAGCAAGAACTCTACCGCTGGATTTGCAATGACACGTATAAGACTCAGTAATTTCACATTTGGACTCTGTCACCAAATCATTTTACTGTTTCATATAAAATTCACCATCATCCGGAGGATGAACTGACATGGCAAGTCCAAGCTGGAATTCACTGATGAGCACAGTAATTGCGTTAAGAACGTATAATGCAGCAGGTGCGATAACTCGAAATAGACCAACTGCGAAAACTCTAAAGTTCAGAAAGACTCGAACCAGCGACATGAATAACAATCTCAAATATAACAAGTGCTCCATCGGCTGAACCATGTAGGTAAACAACTAGATTAGAGTACAAAGTTGACTTGATGTGTTTGAACGCGATCGTCTCAGGTAGATGCAGAAAAAAAACAAATTAATTTGATTTATTTCAGTATTTAATGACTAGTCGAAATTATTTCCCATAGCCAATTGGTCCAAATACGTTTGGGAATCACTAAAGCTGGAGTGCTATGGTTACCCGGAAACAGCGCGTTAGACTCATCAGTTTTGTTTTGAAACCATTATAGCAAATGCTACCTCATCCATTGCAAGACTTGTTACAGTTGTTGTTACAAACTGGTAAACACAACGCAAGTGGACAACAGTAAACCCTATTTCTTGTGCACTGACAAAGGGTGATTGAGAAACCAACCGCTAGTAGAGAATTCATGAGAACAGTCTATTTATGATTCACGACAAGGTAACGTCAATCTCGAAGATTAACCGGGTATACATTTTCTTCTTTCTGACCGTGGCCATTTGTCAACTGCTGCCTGGTTTTGACTCCTTTGTATTATAACGATACACCTTTGGACAAACAACTGCCCTGGCAGAGTACACATGCTATATGTTAATTGACATGGCCAGTGAACCATTGTTGTATTGTGAAATCGATAGTCTACGGGGTTAATATTCGTAAGTTTTACATGGCATCACCGTAGAGTCTTTTAAATTTAAGACAAATTCAACAGTCAGACTAAAGGCGTAAACGATTGTAGTGATAGTGACCGCATTAAGTTGCTAATGAATGGAATTCTGAATTGGAATGCTGACGTTTACAAACTTACACAACTTCCATAAACAGGCGCTCGTTACTGCAGCGGTTCTTTCACATTTGCAATGTATTTTCAACTGCTAAGCAAAAGTCAAGTACAGTGGCTGAACGTTTACTAAGCGTTTAAATGTAACTGTTAGACTGATTTGCCTAATACCTTTGATCAGTTCAAACGAGCTTTTGATACCACATACGGAAAACATTCATTTTTAGACAGCATATTGTCTAACAGCCGTCGAGCGAGATTGTTTGGTGTAGCACTTTTCATGGATGAAATCATTCTGGATGGCACTCTGGTTTTGTATTTTGGGCTAATCGTACTGCTGGGTCATTGATAAATAACCCGGTTTTAACGACGTGAAAGTGTTCACCTAATGCAATGCGTCACACGAATGAACAACGAATGCATATTGCAGAGGTGATGGCAATCGGCCATTCAAGATCAATGCTAGTATTGGCGAGTCAGTTTTGCCTAAACTTTGGATTTCTTGAAATAATTTGCGAATTTCACCAAGTTTATATTTTTGATAATTTTTCACGTTAGCGCATCAACTTGGTCACTGGTGCTTGATAGCTAACACTCATAAATGTGAGTTTCTAACCGTTTCCGCATTGTCCTGCTTACAACCCATCCAATTTTGCTAATCGATCTTTTATCCTATAAATCCATAGACTTGATAGACTGATCACACTCTTCGCATCCAGCCAGACATTCCAGGCAGTCTTGTCAAAAAACATCACCCGAACTATTGGTTACGTATGTCACGACAGGGATTTGATCTTCCGTACGCGTTTTTCCCAAAAAGACCAGTCACACTTTCTAATTGAATCTGAATGATGCAAACAAGTGAGAGTGGCGTTCAAATTTCGGTAAAAATCGCTCGATCATTTATCACTCTGTTGACGTTAGTGAAACTTAAAAGAATACTGGGGCCATCTGTTTTTTAATACCCACTAACGATAAACTTACGGCTGAAATGTTCCTCACGATAAAGGGCATTGTAGACTAATAGCAGAAGACAAACTGATGGTTATGGAAGTTATTTTGAAGGCGTTAAACAAATTCGTATTTGTTTACATATACTGGCGTGCGATCACAAAAACACATTAGCACAGAGTAATGTCCACAAATAAGGGCAACATATCACACATTTATGAACTCAAGGCTACACAATTCTTTCTAACTAAATTTAAGTAGACTTACTTATTGGCTGAGTATGGTTACGATCACAAACCAGTTAACTAGCCTGACTCTACTAACGACGTAAGGTGGCAACTACCTTGGAAGATGAAAGACTCAACATAAATACGATTCTTGTTCGTGGTCACCATTGTGTGCAAAACTCACCAAATGCTGTTGTCCCTACACACTCTTCACACCTACAGAGCATTAAACACACATATATGTATGCCAACATTGTAAACTAACAACAGAAGACAAACTGATGGTTATGGTAGTTATTTTCAAAGCGTTAAACAAATTTGTATTTGTTTACATATACTGGCGTGCGATCACAAAAACACATTAGCACAGAGTAATGTCCACAAATAAGGGCAACATATCACACAATTATGAACGTAAAACCACGTGGTGGTCAACCAACAACGTGGTCACAAAATATGAAGACCTTGACTGCTCCATTGAGCAAAGTGGGTAGGTATCGCCTGCCTGGCTGGGGTCCTCGTGGTCACTCAAATCGCTGGTTAGAGACGCTATCCGAGATGGCGATGTGTTGCAGTCAATGGCGTACCTGTATCCATACTATATCCACTTCTTCCTCTTAGTCTTCTCTCAACAATTTTCAATTTTCTTAGTAACGTTTTCTTCTAAGATATTCTACGTCACTGTTGAGGTGATAGGCCGCCCGAGCCACAGCACATCTGGTCAGGCTCATGGCTGTTATGATGATGATGATGATGATGATGATGATGATGATGAAACATATGGAAGCATCAACCGTTTGTCAAAAAGTAACCCAGGATAGCTAACCGAACATGAAATACCACGCATCTTTTACGAAATTAATATATAATTGGTTCACCATTGAATAGCATCCAGGGCTATGAACAGAAGAAGTGAAATGACTACAATGACGTTTTACAGCCAATTTATTGAATGAGCTGGTTAATGGAAACAGTGAACTTATTTTCACAAGTTCCGCTTATATGTCAGGCAGAATAATGCAACCGGTAAGCTGTATGATATTTTGAGCGGTGACATCTTATTCCAACCCCATATAATGCAAGCAAGTATTCATACTGACAGATAGCAAGTTGGACCTAGTTGCATACTATCATCACCATCCATACAGTGGAATTAAGTCCGCAATCTAGGAAATAAGTAACAGAATGGTTCTTTAGCAGTTTATACACTGAAACAGAAAGTCGTAATTACGGCGATTGCAAGAACGTACGAGTTTTCCTTATGCTAACCCAAAAGTAGAAAGACCGGAAAGAAGAATCTTCACAAGAGAAGAAGTTATGCACCACAGATTACACCGAAGGCTATAATGATCGAGCCAAATAAAAAAGACCATCCAGATAACAAATACGTGAGCTGCGTGAGATAACTAAAGCTTAAGCAAATGTGATATGCTGGGCGATGATGGTATAAATTTAGAATGAAAGAGATTTAAAAACGTTGTCGTTGTAAATACAATTTCTTCAAATGCAGTCATGTCTATGATACAATCGGCTCACCCATATCAGTAATACTGGGTCTCAGAATATCCATTAATTGTCACCGATTAAAACGACTATACAGGACAGATAAAGAACCAGAATAGAGTATAATAATCAACTTGCCCGGTGAATAAATATCTTTCACGCGGGCAGGAGTTAGATCCTGAGAACACCTACATGAAACCACCGAATTGAGCATTGTGGTAATGAACTCACATTGGACACAGCCGAATTATCATGCTCAAACCCTTACCATTTTTGTGGACCCTACTCAAGTCGCCCGATAACTTCAAAGAAACTGTTAACTCTAAACGATAATGCTAAATGTAATACTTCCGCCAACTTCTCTCCAATTTACTTCTTGAGCTTATTTTTGGGAACTTTTGTCTGATTAGTCGATGTGGTTACTAAACCTACAACCGAATTTGAGTTGTGTTTGATTCAGACCAACTACTTCCCTGACAACTTATCAGTAACAAAGGTACCGCTCAACAGTTTTGCGTATTTTAGTGGACAGGTGTTTGAGAAGTTTCTGTCGTGTGCTAATCGAGTGGAATTATGAAGACAATGAATCTCTCCACCGGATAGTTGGACAACGTGAACGTTGTTTGGAGCTGATGTGTCCGTGAATACTACAGTGGCTAATGTGGATAATCCCCAAAAAGTGTCACAGGGTATTAAATCCTGTTCGTAAAAAACAAATCGTCATTGATGAGCTCTAAATAAAACGTAACCAGTCTTGTTCTAATTCTTGAAACAAGCTGACTGAAAAGTTTACATTAATGAAAAGGCAGCAATCAATTGAGTTGTGTTCACTTCGTACATACACCTTCACCTTTATCACCTAACTGATAGGCCTGAGCGTGATCGGATAAAATAACACTCGTTATTGTGTAGTATGCGCATTTGAATTTCGTAAAGGTTACTCAGCAGAAATACTTAATCACCGACATTTTTGTGTTTGCTGATACAAACCAACCTTTTGATGTGTCAGAGTTTGTATTCAAACCGAGAATATTTTGCACATTGTGGTGGACATTTTGGATGTAGTTACACAATTGGATGCGATGAGTCAGCAGCACCTAGTGTAAGATCATTTGAAGAGGTGAGTTACAATTTCCTAGAAGAAATGTAGAAATTACGATACAAATATCGATTTAAAACATTCGTGTACAACAGATGAGTCAACATAATCTAAAACATTTTGACTTCGACCGTGAAGATTGCAACAGAAAATAGTGAAGAGCGACTTTTAACTTTAAATCCTGTCGTCTCTCATAATTAATGGAGCAATAAAAATTATTAATCCAGTATCGATTGAAATTAACCAGAATCCTATTAGGGGCTGTTTTTCTAAACAAATCACGCGACATTCTCGTCTGTGGTTCGATAAGTGAATTAACAAAACAGTCAACATTGTTCTAGCTTTGAATCTTGTGGACCCCAGACACCAAGTCTACTCAGACCGTTTTTAGCACTGTACGTATGTGTGCGCCACACATGAGAAGCATGACAGTGCATAGTAACATTAACTCAATCGATTACCGTCCGACCACACATTTCGGTCGTTTTTTGCTATAGAATACCTATACACATTACGATTCCCACGTCCACGAACGAAACATGCTTATCACGCCGTGGCATGCTGTTGATCCAAACTCCATAAGACAAGATGTTCAGAATACAGACCACATCACAATGACTCATCTCGCGGTCACCCAGAGTTTTAATTTTGACACTTGCGATCTACAAACTCTTTAATTCTTCCCACTCACTTATAAAGAGTTACGTGCAAACTAATGTAATTAAACAAAGTTAGTGTATTGTTCTATGAAAGAACTATCTCACAACACAAGTTCGCCTTTTTCAAAGTGACTGGTCTACCACAATGCTATGTAAACTTGACTCTGTGAACAAACGCACAAAAATGACAAATGTGTTACAGAGAATAAGCGCTTTTTGGTTGGCTATTATCATTATGGAACAAAGATACAGGCGAATCTTGTGGATGAAAGTGAGTTTGGAAAAAATGAAAACAGAAATAAGTAAAGGAAATGTAAAAAACGGAGAAAACCAACAGTTTAAAACGAAATCATAACTGTTCAATTCGAATTCAGGAAACGTACACAAACTATTACTGCTCGTCCCTGTACGCTGCAAAAGTTCATAGACTTACCTGCTCTTTGCGCCTCATTTTCTTCAGGCAGAATTCACCGCTTCAGGTCAATCAGGACCCTGGAGCACGTTAGAAGAAACTTTGCGTTCATAGTTTTTAAGTTACACTGAAGTTCGTGAACATTCGGGTGGACAGTGAAGACGTATTTCTCTGGGTTGCCCTACTTAATCACAGATGCCTCATTGTATAAAACGAGGTTTCTTGTGGTATTGTTTGAACTGGCAAAATTTCGATCGGCTTCGTAAACACATATCTAAAGGGATAGCTTCTAAGAGGCTTTCCTAGTGTACGACGTCTATAAAAAGGAAACTGCTGGAGTGCAGTTAGACTATTATAAGGCCCATCACGGGCGCATACTTTCACGGACTGGATTGGACGTATAGTGCTCACAGCAACACAGATAAACTGACTTTCTACCGGCGTTATGATGCATTCTCATTTGCAGTCATAGAGATCGTCAACAAAACAGTCGACCGTTTTAACCGCTTCAGTTGCATACACCTACCGATGTACTTCATCTTAGAAGTGGAGTCAGGTGACGTTTGTCAATTTCTTTGGCAGATCGGGCAGATATACAGAAGAAAGCTTGGAACGATCTGTTTGCAACAAGATTACTTGATCTGTACAGCAAATTAGACACTCTTACCAACATAAAGTAGAAACGACAAGTGATCAGATGCATGGTGGATGGTATAAAAAGAATGGGCTGAAACAGAAAATGGAGTGTAGACCCTGTACTCCACACGTGATAGGATACACAGATAACTGCGTGTCTAAGTATATGAGAGCGGACCAATTATCTGAAAAAATCAGGGTGATTGACAAACAGTTCATTTTCATACAGCTATCCTTCATAGTGGCCGAACCTTTTACACATAGTCCCATCAGTTCCATTTAGGGACTCGTAATGCAGCCAGACAATAATTCATCCACTGCTTCTACATTTCCTCTCCAAATATGAGAGATAAAATGCCGGAACAAGTGTGACATACGGTGTTTACCTGGTTAATTTTAGGTTGTTCAATAAAGCACGCATATCGTACGGCGCAGCATTTGTCCATAGATATAAGAAACCATTGTCCGGCTGTCAACAGATGTCACATCAACATTAATCTATCATTTATTGTTGTCTATCGATTTCTATCAATTCGATCAAAATGCATTCGTCAGTGTAAGTTGACCGCTGTCAACGGCACTACTGATTATTTGCCCCAGCTTGGTGTCAGCAAAATATCGTTCAACTTACGATGGCCACTGAGTGATTCACCTCGTCGATACGAAAACAGCTAACACCCAGTTTATCTTCACGAACACAAAAAAGTGAGGCAACAGTATGCAGTTTGACTATTTCCTAGCTTTGCATGTGATTGTCTGTGTTGTGGTGTTCTACAAATGTTAAGGCCTGATAAGAATTTAATGAAACCATGCTCGCTATACAGTGATCAATGAGTCATCGGGGAATTTTCTAAGGTATATATGAGTCACGTAAGCTATAGATAAGAAAGTGGAAGCGCAGGAAAGACAGAACTGGTTCACCATGAAGTTCAGGCCAGTTCTTATACTGTTGAGATGTTTGACAAGGAAGAAATATTTCTTGTTAAATGTTATTGGTAGAACTGTATATCTAAATGTATAAGTAACTAGTCCAGATGAGGACGTCTTTAATTTTGACTGTTTCAATTACAAACTGCTCACCAGACGTTTCTTTGTAGCTACAAATGCAAATTCTATCATAATCCATAAAAACATGCACGCAGGCTTGTCACTGACCATTCCGTTATCTCGTACCTCTGAAAGTTACACTAATGGCCTAGGGCTGTCTTCTGTTGACAGTTGCTTTAAGCTCATTTGGATAACAACTCATCGCGGCCTCTGACACAACAAGAGGAACAATTAACGCTCGGTTTTCCCGATTGCAATAAATGACCTTTATCAACGGCGACCTGGTAACAGTCAATTTAACTTGCTGTCCGTCACCTTAGCAACGAAACAGTTCAGCAAAATAATCCTATCCAGGAGGTTTTCCAGTGAAATTGCTGCTAAAAATATCCACACATGAGAGCAGAATAAACACAAAAAATGTTGATTGAACCAGACAGCTCCGACTTAAGTGATGGGAGACAAATCAGCTGCCTCCCCGGCAACGGTGTATTAGTTAGGCGAAAACAAAGCTATTTTCTGTGCTATTACGATGGCCAGCCTGATAAAACTGAGCGCCCTGTCAACACTAACTTAGCACAAACTACATAACTACATACGTAGAACGGTTGATGGGGAATAAAATGAACAGCATAAATCTGAGGATGGTTCGCTACCCAAATTGTGTATGAAGAACTCGACCGACTTGTGAACAACAAGAAATTACAAGTTTTGGCCTTCTCATGCGCGTAAAACTGTAAACGTTACACCATTGGACATTGAAATTTCTATTCAACTGAAATACCTACACCTTAAAACTGTCCGAAAATAGAGTTAGTTAATACCATATTTTACATGAACCACAAATCTACTCAGGCAACCAATCTGAAGACAAATTGGCCTTTTGTAGGTTCAATCTGGAATCTGTCTTTATTTGTCATCGTCTTTTGTTTGGAGTCATTAACGTTTGACTGTCTACTTGCTAGTCATGCCGTTTTCCAGTAGGTCTTTGTAGTCTTTTGATAAACAGTCAAACTCACAGGCAGATTTGTAGCAGTTTTGATTTCATACAAGTTTACTGAATGCATACATTTTACCAGCAGCACGTTTGCATTCCACTTAAAAGCCCTTGTTTACTTTGGTTACAAAGTTCAAGGACAGAGTGTCGTCACCTCCTCCGAAACTTATCTCGAGTTCTGTACAATTTGACGGCAAATTCCACACACGTTCCTGCGATCTCCCACCTGGACATGCACAATCAAAAGTTTCAGCACGTTAAATTGAGCTCACTGGAAGGTTTTACTTAGTTTAACGTGCTCATTGCTGTTATTGTGTTCGTGTAACATTGGGCATGACATTTAAAGATTCGGTTATTATTCAGCCATCCGTTTAGCTTGCATTTCTATCACTAAACAAGATATGGTTTTGTCCGGTGGACTTCTATTTATTACAGTGCATTATGCAACTTCTCTGAATGACAAGATATTGATTCAACTATTCTTCTGTAGGCAGACTTTGGAATTCACGAACTAGAATTTTAAAAGAATTTACGCAATTAAAAGGCTGGAAAAATGCTACTTCCGATTCTTGTTTAATAAGAATTCATAACAAACTAACTCGCTCAAATGCTTTCTGATGGCTATAGTTTCACGCCTCGCAGGCATTAAATGCATGCCGATGAATATTCCTTTCCACCGCTGCAAAATTTGATTTTTGAATTTTACAAAATGGCCTTAATTTTTCACCACAAACAAAACTGCTATAAAAAACAATGTGCTACAAATGAGCGATGTAATACGATGTATATATACAATGTACAAATGTTGATATTTTGTTACGGATTATTTAGTGCTTCGTACAAAATGTGCAAAGATTGTGTGATGATATAAAGACCACTGCAGATAGCTATGCTCTGCTTTGTTTACGGGCATAACAGAAATTTAGGTGTATCACTAGACAAACTAGGACTTTATACGTGTACTCAGGATGTAATCAAAATGTTGTATAGCCTGGTCAATCGATCGAAAGGTTTATTGAAATTTTGAAGTCGATTTAGTATGTGGGCTATACTTCATTCATTCAAATGAATTACTCTGAATAACAAAATTTTTAACAGTTCAAACTACTTTACCACTTGGTGTGAATTTCCAACACAAATATGTACCGTCTTTATTGTTACGGGAACATTAACTTCACATAAACCAAAGTAATGTCACCGGCCATATCAGAGAAGTTTGAACACAGTTGTGTTGCCACTGACAGAACATGATTTTTCCTATCGAACCTTACTGTGCGGTTCTCTATGTTTCAGCAAAAGTCGCGAATGGATTTCAAATTAATTCCACTAGATGAGTCCACTAGTTGAGTCTCATCTAACATCATAAGTCTGTCAAACTACTTGTTAGTAATGCAATTACTGTGCTCAACAGTGGTGTTAGTGGTTTCCAACGTGAACTGGTTGGGAAATCCCGCCGGGGCGGTCGATCCCCTGGATCATTTGGTGAATTTCATATGAGAAAGAGGGACGAGTGGGTAACTGAGTTCAAATGTGAAATTTCCCAGCTCCTGTAGTGGCTTCTTAGCCCAGCTGGTAGAGCGCTTGCCGCGTTGAGGCATGGTGTTTCTGTCGCTGGTTCGAATTCAACCGAAGCCTTAACTTTTCACACTTGGGTTTCATCTAAATTCATGAAGCTGTCAAACTACTTATTATTTATATAATTCCACTAAGTCTCATGTTGTCGCTTCAGTGAGATGAACGGCCAAGCACTACTGATACTATTGTCACCAACATTCAAAGGTAATCAATTTGATACTTGCGTCAAGTTTTTTATTGAGAACGTGATTTTGAGCTTATTGTATACGACTGAAGTCTGATCATCTAAGCAGCTTGGACAAATTATTTGTAAATAGTATAATCATTCCCTTTATTTATTATTAAATGAACAGAAACCAAACTTGTGTAACGTGAACAAAGACAAATTAACTGTAAAAATGGATCCTTCAATTACTTCATATATGCATATACATCTGACTTCCTACGAACAGAAGTTACTGCATTTAATAAAGGTTTTTGAATGGGCCTGTTTAAAACTGGTATTTAATTTTTGTCAGCTATCAATTTGTAAACTTTATATTAATAAATGTATGACAATTTTCGTGTTTCCGTAAACTGCACTAATATTGGCCTTCTTTGATTTTAGGTCAAAGTTTGGGTTACGGATTTGTGAACTTTGTACAAGCATCGGACGCGGAGCGCGCAATCAAACTGCTAAACAGAACACGTGTTCAAAACAAAATTATCAAAGTAAGCCTCCTTTATGGAAATTATTTTATGCAGGATTGAACTGGTTTTCATTCAAAACCCATTAACTTAGTAGATGGATAAACGGAAATAAAGATTGTTTGACTGTAAAAATTATATCGGTTGCTTTTGCTTCCGTGTAATACTTTAAGACAGTGTGCGCGGTATAAACACAAATACTGCGACAGGCTTGGCAATTTATCTGAACCTTACTTATAAAAATTACAGTTTCTTCATGGATCCACACTAATGGCTGAAACTACATTGGTCCCACCAGATGAGTTAAGACGCTAGGTTAAAAGCTCAAAAATCTCACAGTTGGCCTCTATGTGAAACCTCTCATACTACTTATAGATACTGCAGTTTCAAACTTTGTATCAGCATTAATGGATTTTGGCGTTCATTGCCTGAATGTTCCTACCGAGCTTTGCGTTCGATGGAGCATGAACTAATGAGATGAATAGGTAACTGAGCGTATATCAAATAGTTATGAGTTGTCGATGTGGTCTGGTGACAGTTTTTAGAGTGGATGCTACGGAGGGACATACAGCTCCCGTCACTGGTCCGGATACCAGCAACATGAATTTTTACAAGTTGCTTTTATCTCACGACAGAGTGTAAATGCTCATTCGAGATGAAATAATGATTACGTCGAAGTTGTAACAGTATCACAAATTTTCAAATACACCGATAATTTCAAAGAGAGTATTCAGTTCACCTTTTTATTTCCAGTGAGATTCCATCTTTGCGTAGCGTCCTCCAGTGAAACATAAATCAAATTAATTCGAAAATGTGACTACTAACTGTATAAGATGTTGATAAGCTGAACTTGTGTGAGTTTATCGGATGAACTGTTTTGCAGCTTCCGGATGGTCACTCGTTTTAGCTCTAAGACACCCGCGTCACGTGGTTGGCCTGTGAAAATAACGATAAAGATTAAACACTGAAGACTATATATGGTAAAAAAGAGGGGTGTTGATAACAAATGTAAAATACATTACATCGAAACAAGCAGAGATTCATGACACAAGCGACAGCAGCCTCTGTTCTTCGTCGTTTTGGAAAACGTTCTCATGCAATTTGCTGTCTATCCTTTGAAAGCCAGCCAAGAAACCCAGAACGCTCCACTGAAGCAACGTTCAGTATGAAGGCCTCAGTATCCTGAACCTAAGTTGCAGGTGGGCCCCCACGCTGTTGCTTCCAAACTAACCTGTTATTCACAAACAAAACACCACTTGACAGGCGGTCAGCTAGCATTCGAAAGTTGTGCTCATGACATTGCACCAGGATCCACGACCGCACACCAAAGACCCCGTAGGGTCAAATCATACGCTCGGCTTTTCTTGCTAAGTCTGAGTATGTGGCAGAATCAAAGTCGACGTAGTTTGACAAATACCATCTGAACTTAAGACACAAAGCTTGTTATCTCATCAGGCTGTCCGCCTGCAATAATGTGGTTTCCAGGGCACCCGAAAGCTATGAATACATCTGACGACTAATCAGTAGGAATGAGAGCAAGCGCAAAGATTGTATTGCCCAGAAAAACTGAA
>JTDE01001248.1:29658-107921 GCA_014338405.1 Paragonimus skrjabini miyazakii
TCCACCCTCCTCCTTGGAAACTTGTAAAATAGAGCAATATCTTGTAAACACTGTGTATTGAAGTCAGTTGTATGGCGGCGGTTCTGTACTATCATATTTCCAGCCCGTCAAAACACCTTCTAGCCTCTTGTCCACCGCACATTTTACTATGAGTAAAGATTAGGTACCTCAATTTGTACGCTGAAGACGACACGTTTTCATGAGTCCTAACGCAGCCCAAGGGCTTGCAACAAACTGCTTCAAGGACGTTGATGTACGTATCATTCACGTGCGTCCTTGACAGACAGTCCCCGAGTGCACCTTCAACCTCTGAACGAAAAGCCTCTGCAGTGTTTAAAGGGAATTTTACTGATTTTTTCTATGGAAATCAGAGTTCAAGCAATCACTCTAGGGATATAAGACTAAGGCCATTATTGTCAGAACAAAACTCAGATTGCTGCTTATGAATATGCCGCTTATGTCACAAGCCTATCCTGCGGAATTCAGCGACCGCAAGAAATTTGACACAACAAAAATTAAGTTAACACCTAAGTGGTTCGCACATAAAATAACTGAGATGATGCTGACTAAGTCCTGGTTAGTTAAAACACACTTACTGACCCAGAGCTTTTGAAGTTTAACCGTCAGCTCTTTGACTAAAGCTGGCCCTCATCGATCAAACGAGCGGAAGTGAATTCTTCTGGGCCGGATATTTTGTTATGTTTCAAGAAATTTGTCTCAACTGGGACTTCTGCTTACAAGCCCATAAGAGGTTCCCAAATGCATAGCTACCAACGTGGGTGGCCAGCCGAACTACTGTTGGCAGTGTACAAACCAAAGTTCTGAACATCACTACACGTTGAAAACAAACCCAAGAATGGCTTCACAGCTAGTCATACTCACACCATTTCCTTCTAACTGCTTCTTGAATGAGACTGAAAACTTTCGAGGGTTTCTATTAGCAGCGGCTTGTTCGATCTCGATAATGCGCTGTATCAACCAGACCTCGTGATCTTTTTGGTTGCCTCTGCAGTTCCAAATAGTTAATCTTGCGAACTGAACTGTACTCGCTGATGGATTGAATATTCCGGCGAGCGTTAAGAAGTTCAGTGGATCGGTTGAGGAGGGTTAACAACTGAATCGACAGTAGAATCTTACCGGGCGATAACAAATGTATACACTACATGCTTGGGATGCGGCCAGTGGGCCCGTATATGGTCTGGTAAGCAAACGAGCCCTAGTAGTTATAGAGTACTCGTTCGTCTGATGAGTTTAACACATCAGTTTGTGCTCAACGGCGAGCCGAAACGCACAACAAATTTAGCATATATCAATGCACGATCGTAATGCAAAAAAATTTAGTCATAGAAATAGTGAGGTTACCGGCAGCTGACGCCTGTATGGCCATTACTTGACCACGACTAGCTCGGTGAACAATGCACCAAGTGGCGATTACAACGGCAAGTTCAACGATGGATAAACTGGTTCAAAGCTGGATACTCAGACTACCTGAAGCCATCAATCTTCTTGTTTTAATTTCCAATAAGCGTTCGTTAATTACTGTTTGACGGATACCGTTGGGGTGGCGGTGATCTAATCCACGGTGGTCAGCATCTAGCCAGCCTACTTGATCGTTTAAGTCCCCAATCAGCATGAAAATATTTATGTTGTGCATTGTGCAAGAAGTTAATGAGCTGGCTACAAAAATCATGTCCGAATGCGTCTGGATTAATGTCTGTAACAATATGTGCCACAGCAATTGGTTGACAGCGTTTCTTATTGATATCTGTTGATGTTTTAACTGTGCCTTCGAGTCTGATGGAACAGAGATGGCCGTTAAGTGATATGTAGCCAAGCCACGGTTTTACTGTTTTCAGCAAGGTGGTAGATTTTGACGGCGAAGCTATCTAACATGCATACGATAGCTGTCTATTGACCCATCCATCTGCGAATGTGAACGCGTGATATGGCAGGCTCGAATTGTGCCCGAGAAACAAGTTTATGTTTGAGCTAGTCAAGCAAAGACAACATCCTGATGATTGGCGCATTGTCCCTTTGGCTACGACTTCAAATTTGGACAGAAACTGAGGCGGATCCCCAATGTGTCTCTTAGGAAGATTTCTGAATCACCAGTTACAAAATCAGCCAGGAAGTGGGGGATCGATAGAATTTGCTTCGTTGTAGTGGAGTGTGACATAAAACAGAAACCAGCCGCTGGCTCCCTGACTAAGTAATTATCGTATTTCTGAGGAAAACCTCACAAGTTTAGTAAGCCAACAAGTTCGTGAGTGAAAATAGAACAGATTGGTTTGCATGTGCATAAGATGAATGGATTTGAATTGTGACCCCACCGGGAGCCTGCAGCTCGAAAGAAGTCTATCCTTAAAGCAGCGTGGTGGATCACAGATTTTGCAGTCCACAAAGTGATGGAAACAGGCAATTTGGCTTGCACGCACGTCAGATAAGGTCCATCCATCGAAAATTCTGAATACTTCCTGCGTGAATTATCGGCATAAGAACACTGACAGCTCGAACGTGCACTAACGAAGGCAGATCTAATATAACAGATCTGTTCTGACCGGAAGCTCGAGGCCAATAGTGTTAGGACGGTGACGACCACCTTCTGCCGGAGGCCAGTGACAATATTGTTTCGTGCTCTGACTTACAAGGCCCCAGCTATTCAGTGTATACTTTGCAAGTTTCGCACCCGTTGAATGCAGTGATCATGAAGGCGAATTGTATGCTTTCTCCTGGAAGAGTCCTTGGTTTGCAGGGATCAATAACTTTACTAAACCGCATGGACAGCAGTCTGTTTCGCCACCAGCGTGCTTCTGCTGGGGCAATTAAATGGCCCCCGACGCAGAATAGCATGTGTCGCGTTATAGTACCGTGAAATAATTCGTGGGAAACTTTAAAGAAAACTCGGCCAATGACTGTAAATCCTCCACGATAGATTATAACTGTAGCTTATCATTCAAGCTTGCTTTTTCTTCAGGAAAAGCTGAATTATTTTGTACTTGACTACTAAGTGGAAGATTAGTACCCACTCCACAACCAGGAGACCGGCTGGGTAATAAAGAGCTGGCCAGTACTCAGTGTTCAAACTTAACTCGGGACAGTAAACTGCACTGAGTAAAAAACCTGGACTAGAGTGAATTCCGTATTATATCAGATGAGTTTCAATGATTATTTCACCCTATGCCAGCATTTCACGGCTGTTCTTACCCTCTTCTTTATTGATTTAATCCATATTTGCGTGAAAAATCTACTAGACTTGCGCTGAAGCCCCAGCTCCACTCTACTTCATCGGTGGGCCTGTGCATAATGAAACCTATCAGCCTGCTATTCGCACTTTCATATTAATCTGTAAATCACCAATACTATGAGGTTTTTTCTTTATGAAAAGATAAATACACATCCGTCACAAGAGTGCATTGTTAACCTTGGAAGGGGCTCCTCCTAAACTATCAGCGGTCATAAGCCAATGTATTCTTTATAAAACTCCAATTCTGTGTTGATAACCGCTAGCGATTGCCTGCCTGTAAGATGAAAACTTGCCCAATGTTGTTTCCCCATTACTTACTTTCAGAGCAGCCTTTGCATTATGATGAAATATTTAGCTGGCTGATTTGGAAGGGGAAAACGGAAACTCAACAATTCACTTATATTTTGGGAGGTAAACTTCTACACCATTAACTCTTAATTCCTGTACATCATTTCCAAAGTGACAGTTTAAGAACTCATCTGACTGTACAAGATACACTCAACAATGAATATTGCGTGACTTGAATTTCAAACTCATTTTGCTTGTTGAGCTGTCAGACTTACTGTAGACCAGCAAGACAGGATCCAACTTTTCAACTTTCTTATGCTCACACATTTTCGCAAATTTGTGTGGATCATACCCGTGTCATTCATGGAGTGGCTCAAATTATCAACGTTGAGTTATATGTTTAGTTAAACATTGAAAACTTTTCCCAACGCCATCCGTGAAATAAATAGAACTTCCACATTGTACCCAGTAATCTGGTTAACTAGGAACACTGTTTGTTAAAAAAGGCTAAGACAGTGTTTTGATAAAAATTGAAATTCTATTTCAGAAGCTAAGCAATAACGGTGATTGTAACAACTGTTCGAGTTTTATTTACAACCGTCCCAAAAATTCCGATTTCACCGATATGGGTCATATCTGCTCCAATCTGTACTGTATAGTGAGATATATGTAGATATAAGGATTCTAATATTTCACCTGCAGTAAAGCTAAATTGATATAGTTGAATAAAAGATTATTTGGAAACAGCCAACACATCTTTGTGGATAAAGGATTATTTGTTGTTCTATTTTGCTTATATCAAAAGAGATAAACCTGAGATGGGCGTAGAACTACTTCATATTTAACATCAATTTGAAAAGCTATTTTTGAAACAGTTTTATATGTTCAACATTGATTAAAATTTGTCTGCTTGTCTCATAATGATAAAGACTGAATTCTGTCAGTCACGGCCGAATCATTATGTCTACTGACAGTCAAACTGACAGACCATTTAAACTTCATATCATTAGGGGTAAACGTCCATTGAATCGTGTCGGAAAATTCCACTTCATACTCCGATACAAAACAACTACTTGCCAATGACATCAGCTGACATTGGCCCCCACAACTTTAGAAAGGCACAAAGTTTTACTGAATTCATGTTAATGAGTTGTATGCATCAACAGTAGAAGTAGCAATTACAAAAGTCAGAGAGACATCAAGTATGGCAGGCAATTTTGTGGTGAATCCTATTTTATTAGTTAAACGTTGATATTCTTTTGAATCCAACTGATGGTTTGTATAGATTTAACTAAACATTTGCAGGGCATAATCAGCAGAATACGACAGTGATTGATGGATAAGAAATGTTTTACTTCCCGTCTGGGTAACTGACTTACCATGCGATGAATCGATCACTAAGGATGATAATTGAGCAACAAAGCTTGAGACGGTTTGAGACATTGCTTTCAATATGAGTGATGAATTGAAGATGAGTGAATAACGCTTTTAACCAGGAATCGCAGTTATCCCAGAACTAGTTATGCTTAGCATCTAAGAGGATTTACAACCCAAACATCTTGAGTGGATTCCACTTAGCAATAGTTTTTAATCATCTTGACAAATTAAGTCTCTCACTAAACTTACTTTATATGATTTCTATCCCTCGTCCGTAACTAAACACCTTTATTGTGTACATATGCTCAATCAGTTCATTAACTAAGGAAACCCACAACGTTCATCCAACCTCTACTTCGACCCCGACTTCAAGAGAGTCAAGTTTCCGAAACGATTTTCTTGAACATTGTGTTGCGAAAGAGCGTTTAGCCCGGTTCGCTGTAGGGGCCGCGTTAGTAAATACTAAGCGGTTCATATACTTTCAATAATAAACTGAGTGAAGAGAGCTGTTTGGGCAGTTTCATGTTTTCATAAGTCATGCGCACAAATCATAGTTCGGCGTTCTTTAAAATGACCGAGCAATCTATATACTAAAGCGGTACAAATAAAACTAGTATATTTTATTTGAATACATCACATTACTTACTCAATCATACTGTTGATTTTCCTCGTAGAATGGGTGTGTTACTTACAGTAAGTATTTACAGTCGTTTATTTCTAATGTTAGTATTAACGGCTATTCAACATATACTCTAAATACAGTAAGATTGAAATCAGCGTTGGTACATGACCAATCATACAATCTTGAAATACTTGTAAAAATAAAACTTCATTTTTTTGTTAGATTTCTTAGATCCAATCCGGGTAAACCTTTGTCCGTGTGCATGCATGTAAGACCACAATGATTCTTATTTTATCCTCAATTATTTATGCATGTCAAATTTCAGTTGTATCACTTTTATCGGTTCAACACCTTTTCTTTCATAGCAGTTGCATCTGAATTTTTCAAATCAAAGCTTTTGTTTCAACAATTGAACATTATACCGTGTTGTCTGCGAAAATGCAGCTCATAAACAATAATCTGCTAAACAGTCTGATTACAACTGTTAGCAAACCAATATTCATCTGCGTAACTGAATAAATACAACGCTGATTGAAATTTCACTCCGTTTGAAGCAGCTTTCTTTTTCATTCCAGTTCTTCTATAGCGCAACCATCAATTCTAGACAAAACAGGCAATTAGGAATACAGTGGTGCAAGAGGAATTTATGAAGTGTTTCTCGAGACCCTTTATGTCTTTGCACACTGCACCACATCTGCAAGCTTAACCTTCGGAAGTAAACAAAACGAGTATGTGTAGGAAATATGTTGGCCTTAAGACAAGCAAATTGTTTTCAGCACTAATTTTGTTTTTTAGCAGTACACAGAAGTAAGCGTCTGCTGTCACTTGATAAGAGTTGAGGAGGTACGTTTCATATGACACAAATTCTGCGAAATGTTTCCAGTTAACTTGATTACGAAAAGAAATGAATCGATATTGGTTTTCTGTCCAGTGGTCGATGAGTGCGTTGACGCGACATTCGTGTGCTTGACGTGTTTAAGCTCCTTAATAAATCATTTCATGACAAGATCAAAATGAATAGTTTTTTCCACTTCGTGTCGGGATATTCACTACAACCTCTATAAAAGCAGGAAATTAGTTCCAACGTTCAGACTAAATTTAATTTCCATGTAACAAAAAGCTCAAATCTTCAACTATCTACAAAACTTTATTGTACCTAGCTACTTAATTCGCTCATTGTTCCGAGATGTATTTTTGCATTATTCATGGAGTCTTGTTCTAAAAATCGGACAACATTCTAGGCCTACCAGTAAATCAACTGGTCTTTCACCAGGTGAATAATTCAAAACGTACAACAATAATTGTTTTGTATTTTTGCAGTAAGATTCACTTCAACAGAACACAAAGCTGAAGTCTTTCGGATATGTTTGGTACCATTCAAAGAAAAAACCGTGAGTATCACGTTCGCGAACAATGTAGAACTTAACGATCGTAGTCGCAAAGACGTGACTCGTAACTGTCGAGAAATCTATGCGTAAAATGTACAATAGCACAAAGAAAAACACAGTAGAACAAAAACAGTAACAGCAAATATTAGATGAATGAGTCTTTGAATGGAATCAAACAGCACCACACTTTTGAAGACCTGAAAACGAGGAGTTTTCTACACTTGTTTAAAGAAACATAATATCAACGTCATCTACTATTGCCTATCATGAAGCTCATTTCTTCTGTTATCGCCTTACGACACCTTATATTGATCCGTCTAGTATAACGATGGAACTTGGCACTGGAAGTTTCATGCACCCAAATGCACTACAGGTTTGACAATTGTTGCACATGCCTCATTCTATATGCATTGGCTTCATCTCTGTTGTGTTCTTTCGAATGCAGTGCGCGAATCAAAACATAATTGCCAAGGTCCTTCTAGTTTCGTTTTCATAATAATATGGTAAAGCACAGTTGAGCGATTGCTTTTGGAAATATACATGTGAGATATAAATCAGTCATTTCATTTCAGGAACTACTTTAGTTGAGCCCATTCGGAATTTAGCTAGAAGCTGTTGCAAGCAGTATGAATAATGGGGTGTTAAAGAACAATCGAATGATATGCTATTCGACAATGTTTCTGTGAGCGTGCATGCTTCGGTCAATAAATTTGTTTCTAAGTGTGTTCAGTTTAACGAAGTGATACAGCGGTTCACCCAGCACATAGTAGGCTAAAATAAATCAGTGTTCTCGAAATCTGAAGTGTATGAACAAATTCAAATGTTTTGTTTCAATGGGTAGGAACTCCATTTAGAACTGGGGGAAACAAAATATTTGTCAAACGTCACTACTATCGACAATTTCTTCTCTATGGGTGGTAAAATTATGTAAAATTAGGTGATGATTGGGCAATTATTAGCAAGAAAGAAAGAGGGAGAATGGGTTGCGATAGTATGATAACAACGAGACTCGATTTGTTCTGTTTACCAAAACAAACCAGGTAAGGTTTACACGTGGTTTATTAATCGGGTGAGATCATTACTGAGGTATTACTAGGTCTCTCGCGATATAATAATCCGACACAATGAAAGTAAATTTTAGCCTTAAACACAAAATCCACGCAACAACAAATGTGCGACCATCAAGGAAAGCAATACAAAGCGACAAGGATTTTAACGACGAGAGATTGAAATAAACAATTTTCTTGACTGTTTCTGAGTTGTAGTTGACTGCACAGGACAGGGCGAACAGACTGATACTTTTTACTTTTCAAAACAAGACCAACATGCACGATTTTAGTGGATTCTCATTCAGAAACACACATAGCTATCTGACTCACAGAAACTAGCATAAAAGTAAGTTAGGAATGTAAGATCATTACACTGCTTTACAGAAGGTGCAGAATTGCCTGGATTGAGTAAACAGTCCCAACACATACACTACAATGGGTCATTTGTCTTACTGTAGTTCGTTTTACTACTGTTACTGCGAAACAGTGATAGGTTTCCAAGACGTGTTTGCTGGAAATGCAAGACTGATGCAAAGCTTATTTACTATAGTAATCGAATGAGTCAGCAACTAAAACAATGGTGATTACTTACGTAGAAAAAGCTCATATGCAATTAGAAACTGCAGAACACATTGTGACTAGGCTAGTTATTGCAACAATCAATGTAAGATGTTGAAATCAAAATATTAAACCATATGAAATCTGCAAGTAGTGATACGTTGTGGTACAAAGGTTCGTTCAAAGGCATCAATTTAGTTAGTTCCAACGAAATTAGGTTGAGAATTGCTTAGGTTTGCTTCGATGTATTCATGGCTGGTCAATCTACTTATGAACATTTCCAACAAATAGTTTGTTTATAATTTGAAACATATAAGGTCATTCTACATGTTAGGTGTGTTCCTAAGTGAACACGAAATAATCCACTTTCAACTGAGTATCCTCACAAGACACTATAATCCGCATTATAATTAGAGCCTGTATATAACGCCAGAGGTATCATGAAGATTTACCACCATAGTTAGCTCACATCAAGCTGTTTGAGATCTAATTTTAGCGGTTGCAGTAAAACTTTACCTAACTTCCTACGAGGAGTGTGTGGAGATGAATAAAAATGTACATAACAGAATGAACCAACTTTAAAGATACTCGGCATGGAAGTGACAGTGCATGAGATTTGTAAGTAAAGTACCCATCGTTCGTACAATATTTCTCTTTTGAAAATATATTTGTAAAAAGTCAAGTAGATTCTTCTCAAACTAGAATAAGATTTAAGAAAATACCATTTGGAGAAATGAAGAGGCTTGTCAGATTCCTTCAATCTAGTTTCAAAAGTTAAACTACCAAACTTTCTTAAAACTTTCAACAGTATAAACGTTTTAATTTATCATTATGTATCAAAATTTCGTCTCATCTACACTTTATCCAACAGGACAGTTGCATGATTCAACAAAATAATATAAGTGATTCACGTTATCCGCAAATCATGACTTTCGCTTCCCCAAAATTCAAAATGGCTTCCTTACAGAATTGAAGTGATATTGTTTGCTGTGAATCAAACATTAATTTCGTTAGTTTTCTTGCAACCAAGGGGACGTTTATGTCTATCAAGCAGAAAGACTGATTTCAGTCAAACTCAAAACATTTAAAAGTAGTTATAAACTGGAGTGTTATTTGGTTGATACCTAGCTACAATAATTGTTCAATATCTCAAGTGGATAAACTGTTGGTTCTTTGTTAGCCAATACACTGAATGCTCACAACTTGTGAGGTATAATCCAACAGCTCTCTGGGGTTATTATTATACGTTTAGGAATACCTGCCGCCAATTAGGAACCCGTTCCAACTTGTTCTATGACTTCATCATGCAGATGCTCATGTGGATCACATGTTTTAACAGCAGGTCAACGTTTAAAATGAACCGGTAATGTAGGTTTGTACTCTCTAATCACGAGGATATCTGGTGTGCCTGCAGGATACATCACTCAGTGTGCCAAATAACCAAGTGTTAAACAAGGCGATTGGTTTAGGCCCAGTGTACTTCAGGCTATAGCCAAGCTAAAACTTCCGCAATCACGCTTCTAGTACTTTCGATCCTCACATTTAGACCCTACTATAGAGACAGTATTTTTATGTGGACAGTCAAAGTTTATTATGTACTGAGTGCAGTTACGAAGTTCTGAGGCAAACCAGTTAATTTTGCACAATTTAATGTCCCAAGTTTTACATGAAGCTTAAAAATGCTTCAACGCATCACGTGCCTTCTTCAAGTTTTGTCCCTACCATCTACATAACCGACTTTCAAACAAAGTTACACATTGAACAACATCGTTCAAAAGTAGTACTGCAACCGGTAGACGTAAAAGATTTTACCTTATATGAATGTTAGGCTGACACTCGCAGTTATTTTTTTGTCTGGGGTTCAGACGTTCAACGCAATATATTACAGTACCTTTTTGAAAGCAATAATCAAATCGTGGGCTGAGGGAAAACTTCCAGTGGATTGTGTTTCATATTCTGACTAATTCAGTCCGAGTTTTTCACGGAACATTGCTGCAAAACCAACTGTTAGTTAACGGATTGAAAACTGTATACATTGAGCCTATATCACGATTAACCGAAGCCTTATAAAACGTTGGTCCCATAAAGCATTTTGTTCAGCGTGTCACTGCACTTGTCATTTCAATCTTTTGTTCTTGCTTCGTTTTTGTTAAATGCATCCACATACATTTATTGTACTTGTTATTTGTTTACTCGTTTCGGTTTAACGTTTGAACAGGTTTTATTTGGAACGTGATTTTTTCTTTGTATTGTGCCTTCGTATATATGTGTGTGTATCACGCTGAGTCCATAATCATCTGTTGCCTGAACCAGTTTTGCAGAAAGCTTTGTGCATGTCAATCTCCAAAATGTGCAATCGACTTTAAAGCTTCGTTCAGTTCACTTTGGTTTATTTCTCATTAAATCTGACACCCACATTTTCTGCGTGACATCAGATACAATTTGAGTACTGAGAAATTGAGTGTGCGTAGCCTTCCCATTATTTTTTGTCTAGTGTTATTTCACACTATCATTACTCATTACAACTTAAAGTGTGTATCTATTGTAGGTATCTCATGCAAGGCCAAGTTGCGAATCAATTAAAGGCGCAAACCTTTATATATGTGGCTTGCCAAAAACGATGACCGAGAAGGAGTTGGAGAAATTGTTTCAACAATGTGGGAAAATTATCACATCTCGAATATTATGTGACAGTGTGACCAGTGAGTTTTCAAAAGTAATTCGTGTGTGATTACTTCATTTCATTTTTTTAGAAATAACGTTTTAATAAATGCAAGAGTATTAAATTAATGTTACGTCTACATCAGTACTTTCCACAAGTCAATGAAATATGACACACGAAATGTTAATTCAAAATCTTTTCAAAAAATGTTAAGACATGTTTCCTTAATAAAGTAGGATAAAACGCTTTGATGCACTTTTTGTCTGTATGCTCACAAACATGCATTCGGTGATAACCGCTCTCAACTAGACATTTAAGCATAACAGGTTTTGTTTTCATTTGGCCCTACCAAGCAGAGATGTACGAGATTCAGTGCAGTTCGGTTGGGATTGATGGTGGTTGGTTGCAATACAACCAACCGTGGTGATACAGAAAACAAGGGCACATAAGTTTATATTTTCACCTTCGGATTGTCAACAGTGGGTATATTGCAAACATACAAAGATCAAGAAGTGAGCGGATGAAAACTTTATCCACAGTACACCAAAAGTAATACAGGCCAGATGAATGTTTCCTGTACTGCTGAATAAACACTCGAGTTGGTGTTCTGTGCTCACACCGGATACGTCTACGAATTTACTCAGTAGTGAAACTGTTATGACAGACTGTTGTTGGTAAATTAAGAGGATCGTGTATTCCGAGTATCTTGTAGTTTCAAAAACATCGAAATGACAATTATCAGAGTCGTGGTAAGGAATCTCAAGTTGTTAGAGTAACAATACCAAATTCACAAGAATAACACTATACAAAGTATTGTTCACTATATGACAGCAATCGTGTTGCGTTTTCACTGACATATTTTCTACCTTTTGTACTTCCATTCGAGCAGTATGGTCGTTAAATCCGACATTATTCCTATCACACTCTACCTGATCATCAACATTTTACAAACAAACCTAACGTAGCAGGCGATCGTTGGTTTTCGGCTGGTGTTAATTGACCCAAGTTTCGTTCGTAACATCCTGTGATTAGGCTTTGATTGATTCACGTTCTTCAGTGGGCAAACAACTCAAATCAAGTTTCAATACACTGTTTATGCTACATTATAGTCTGCTGTAACAGGATAGCGATGTACTTAGAACTGCCCAAGATTATGTAGCCAGAATGAGAAAGGCTAGTGACCTACATGTCGCAACCGGCTTTGGAGCTCATAGCTGTAACTTCTAAGCAAGAACTCCGTACTCTATCAATTATAGGTATCAGACTTGAATATTTTGCTCAAAGTATGAGGGCACTAGTGAGCTGAACCTGATGTGAGAATGATCCGAGTAAGACAATTCAAATGGCCTGAAATTCACTTAACTGAGACTGAAACAGTGCAACTTTATGTTTCCAATAAACTATTGATTACAGTTTCGTTCAAAATGTTGCTGCCTTTTAAGCCCAGATATGTTTGAAACCGCTAAAAATAGAGTGCATTTTCCAGAGTTGTACGACATCGAAATACTGCTCATGTCATTTTATTTTCAATATTCTTGATTTTTATCTGTGCAAACGAGTCGGTAGATTGAACATGTGCACTCATGGCAGGTCTGCAGTGAAACGTTGAGTATATGCGGTAGCGTTTTTTTCAATTGTCTAATCTTGTATTGCGACACGAATTAAATTTTGTGAACGCTGTCAGAATCCGTCCAGTCATGTAATATGACTAACAGTAATAGGTCTTGAGGTCACAGAATCTTACAAAATGTGGTGCGTTCCATATCCAAACTAATCATCTCCTGACTAAGAAAAACAAACGTAATTACTTTTAGTTTCATAGTTCCTAGAAATGATTATCGGGCAAGTAAACCAATGAACACATATTTGGGTCATTACTCAAACCGACGGAAGCATTTCGAAAACTGAGTTTTTATGCTTAATTAAAGAAATTTAGGGAAGACTAACAGTAAATCTTGAATGAAAACACCACGCGGAAAGCCCAAGTTTGCATTGACACATCCGCCAGCCAACAGCTTTTCTTCGCAAGTTTCAGAGAGACTGGCCACTTAACAGGTGTACATATCAAACACAAATTTACATTCGTGAATGTACACAGGCCAACTGATCAGACGGCCAGGCGAAGTGCAACGCGTCCTACAAATGGGATTTAATGATATCGAATAATAGGGCATATTTCCCAAATGAGTGTACCACCTTTACTGGTCTATGTGCATAACACTCCCAGACATCTTTTAATTGAATTTGGATGAAAATATCCACCATATTTGCTGTGTGGAGTCAAAAGGAACCTATATTTGTACAATCCATTGGTTTGATTTATGCACAAAGTTTATAATCTTATAACCAATGCAGTGTTCTGTGAAAACCTGTTACACTATTCTCTAACCTTATAATCGAGACTCTGCACAAAACGGAAATCACTGTCTTTGTTCTTGTCGCTAAACAACCTTTTGACAATTGACGAGTATTCTACTGAGCTACTGGATAGTTAATTTGTCCGTTCTCAAGGCAACTAAGACGTCTGAGCAGATTCAACAACAACATCTGCTAGAAAAACATGATGTGAACTTATTTGGTTAGGGTCAAATAAAGTAATGGCCAGTATACTTGACTCACAGGCGCTTTGTTTAGAGTTTAACTTTTGATCATGGCAAGACTTTGCAGTATTGAAGAAGCTGGACGAAAGTGATGTTGGGGGTGGTTTTTTGAATTTAAGATTGGATGCATGTAAGAGAAGCACGCAATTTTCAACAAAATCCCAGATTGTTCACTAACATTTTTCTTTTGATATGAAGCGTCAAGTTTATTCCTTCATCAAAATCTTTTTGTGAGTAGAAACGTACAACGATCGAGTACATCGTATCATTTTAGCAGCTTACAAGTAAATAACCTCAGCATTAGTTATTACTATTTACATATTTGTTATCAACAACGTGGTTATGCTTGTTGAGGCAACAAATGGAAGATACATTTAAATATTTAATTATTACCCACTCAGATATCGCCGAAAGATTTCCTTTTATTCGCCTCGAACTCTAAACTCTCAGCTATCATATAGATATATATATATTTAATACTGACGACTCATTAAAACTGAATGAGTAACTAAATAAAATAACTGTTTAATCGCAGGACTACGTACGTAATGCTGTAGAAACGATCAGCATCACATCGTTGTATGGTCAGTCTCTTGTTGAGCTACAAGTTCAGTTAGACAAGATATCACTGGAAATATACGGCAGAGTGCAAGCATGCATAAGCGGGTCGTTTCAAAAGAATGAATGAAGACTGATATAGAGTTGTAAGTGGATAGTGACAGTAATCTTTGGTCAGTAAAATACTCACGTGGTCTCGGTTAGAATTCAGCAATAACATTTGTGCAGTAACCCTGTGTCGGGCGACGGATCTTGAGATGTCCTAAAAAATTTCAAAAGCTACAGGAAATAAATATAACCTACAGAGATGAGAGAACGTGTTTATAAATGTTTGGCAAAGATGACGGTGACTGAAAAATACCTTGAAACACACTGCATGGCAAAGGATATCTTAACTTCAATGAAAACAACGTTGTTATGGGGATATCAGTGCATATGTTGGGTTAAGATATCTCCATACATACGGATTGTGTTAGTTAACGAATTGATACACTCTGAATTTATAGATTTGGTTGTTGTTGTTCTACTGCTTGTTGTTGGTGATTGTCACAAATAGCCAAAAAACAAACATTTGCACACTTTGGAATATTCCAAGACGTGTTACGTGTATTTGACCATTCGTTCACATCCGACAAACTGTAGTGCATTAGGTTTGCGTTAAAAACGCAAGGAGGAAATAAACGGAAAACTATGTGAACCGGTAAACTTAAGAAGCGTAACCTATTCTGCTTATGACACTTCTGCCTTGCAAATTAGAATCAGGAAATGTGATGGAATAGCCTTTGAGATTATACCAGAGTTACTTATCAAGCAAAGATTAACAATGTTGTTGAAGCAAGCGCTTTGTACGATAGTGATAAATGACCATCTAGTAGGTAAAATAAGCCAACCAAGTTGACGGAAGATTGTAAATTTCCGCGTAATGTTGCACGGTTTAGGTAGTTCAGTGCAACACCCTTGTAGCGACCGTAAAATAACCTAAATCATAGAAGTTGTTTATTTAAGTGCAGCCGCTGAAATCATACAATCACAAGCACCAGCGATATTCTACAAGGCTGACGTGCATCCACACACGTTGGGAGTAGTACGTCACCAGTCTTTCTGGTAAAAAGAAAAGTTTCAGTATACATTTTCAATGTGATCTTCCAGCTCATGGTCATCTTGAGATTTAGAAATGTTTTTAGTCCTCTTCATGCGTGCTACCCATACCACACTACTCATTAGCGATGCTGTACATTATGCAACTTTTCTCTCCATGTTGAGGGTCCTTGGATTATGGTAATTTGCTGAGGAGTTCCGTCAAAATGATGTAATGTTAACCTGTGACTAGATTGTCTACTTCTGGTTGACTATGCTGACATATCGTATCACTTATATAACTTGCTTGTTTCATCCCGACACACTCTTGTATTATGTATGATGAGCCCCGTCTGTAAAGTGCCTCACACAAACCTTTCCATCTGGCCAAAAGCTTCCACGGGCTTGGGCCACTGGCACTTTTATTTCCGTGGTATCGATATCCACCATTGTTTTCCCTGAATTAAACATTATGGTTTTGCGAAGCGGCTGGGGTGCTGATTGCTTTCATACGTGTATAAAGCTTACGAATTTCGTTTAGCACATTTTCTTTCAACGAATAATCTTCTGGTGGAACCATTTCATAATGCCATATTCCAGTGTTTTGGTGTGCTAAAAGTCAAGCTGTTCTACCGTACATCAAGTAAAATGGCAACTTTTTCCTGCTTGCATGAATAGACGCTTCGTCGATTGACAACATCATTGGGGGATGGCAGATTCCCAGTCACCAACTCTTAGCTGATAATCGTTATGCATTAACTCAGTTATTCCATTCCCTACGGGTGGCGTGATGTTGCCCGTATGCGCTTGGCTCCTGATTGTTGCATGTGTTCAAGATTCCTTATTTCCAAAGCGTAGCCCTTTAACCATCAAGGTAGTATATAGTACTCCATGGTTTGCCATAATGTGCAGCATCATCATGTCACCCACCGAAGAAACCTTCTGTTTGTAACGCCTGTCATTTCAATCCAAAAGGTAAAACGTTCTAACTTGACTACACCGTACCAGTCATTGCAGTCGTTGAAGGTAGGATCTCTCTGATTTCTTCCATAGACATTGGCTGTAAGAATTGCTGGACTGCCCGGATGTCACCTGACAATGTTGGTAAGCAAGTATATAAGCCGCCAACCGTCTTTCTTTTTCAGCCAGCTTTAACTTTTTCCCAGTAGATCGTAGGTCCTGGTGCATCTATTTACAAAACGCTATCAGTTTCCATCCCATTTCTCTTTGTACGTTGGCTGCTCAGAAGTTGTTATCTTCACCTTGACGATACTCCTTACTGTTGAGACCAGCGCTGTTCAAATGGAAGGCCAGTAGTGTAAGCCCTTCCCCATTTGTAGTTGGTAGGTTCGTTATGCCTTTTGCCAAAGCGTCAGTTACCTTCCGAAGAACCTTGTAATGATGCCGTAAAAGCACTTATGTTTGCAAGTCCTACTCCGTCACTAAGCGGCTAACTCCAGCAGTCACCTTGATGTTGTTTGTCATTCAGAATTTGAGATGCAAAGTCAACGACACAACTGTTATACCCAAGTATCTGATCGGGTGTAAAATCCTACCCATGTAGACGTAATTTCAATCAGGATAATTTACCTCTCGGGTTCTGCGCAGCCTTGAACTAGTCTGGAGACTTGCCGCCAGTCCTCACTTGAAGCTGTTGGCCTAACAAGTGTGGTCTGTATTTTTCTAGTACCCAGACGATCTCCAAACCTTCCTGAGTGAATGAATACTTTACTCCCTTAGCATCAGGACTTTGCTGGCACCTGCAAACATTCGAGTCTTCCGTTAGAGTAATACTTCAATGACAGGTCGCTGTCTTCGGCCGCTACAACGAACGATTCTCTGATCGTCTTGAATTTCCGTATCAGTCGTTATTCGTACACTTCTTATTGCCGTCGTGCGAACGCTGATTGGGTTTCGACAATCCATTCAACTTTATTGACTTTTTGGAAATTTATATAGTGGTGAGAAACGTTTTGTTAGACAGACTGTAGCACTCCGCTCGATTTAGAAAATATCTCAACGTGAGACTAGGGTTCACGGATGTTGTCTCCCTAATTGTCAATATTTTCTCTGGAAACATTTTGACCTCATCTTGACCGACATTGTTCCGGGAACAATGCCCAAGGCAATCCGAGTTGTAAACTATTAGCACTGACCGAAAGTTTCCAGTTATATATTCGTTTTGTGACAGCATCTGGGTGTGAGTCATGTTCTCACTATATTTGCTGTTTACCATGATGTCACCACAATATACTGTCACATCAGCTCGTAATTCTACCAATCATATCATCAGACGTCAAATGGTGAATGGTATCTTGAATATGCTGAGCCCATGTGCTTAAACTGTCGCGATTTCTCGCCCACCATAAACAAACTTTCTCAGGCTATGCATGGTTGATTACCAATTTCCAGATTCCCGGATTGTAAACACAACAAATTTCACAACTTGTCGAGATTATGAGCGATGGACGGCGTTGGCTGCCGATTATTGTTGCAAAAAGACCATCATCCCGTACAGAACCTGAACTTCGGAGTTATTATTGTGCACTAGCCCAACTTCAACAATAGAATTATTCCACATAGTTTGGCTAGGAGGTCATCAGTAATTGCTATGACGAATTTTCCAACCAAAAATTTTCCGATTGAGTTGGGTCAATTTGCTTCGACTGCGTACGTGTCCATCGTTTACAGCAGACTGTCCACCGGATGCACCCGTTCAGAACACTTGACAGTCTCAGTCAACTCACTAAAATTCATTTCAAGTAATGTAGCCGATAGCGACTGCTGCTTCTATAATGGTGACAAAATTGCTTGTGAAGCAAAACACCGTCCAAATCTTCGTTTCGGAAGAATGTGGTAACCAGCAAGCGATATGAAGATAACAGCTTTCTCGAGTAATTTGAAGTATATGTTTTGCAGAGTTGAAACCTTCCTAGCCATAAGTTACACGCGATTAGCCGACAGAGTTACGTTGAAGATAATTGCTGTACTGAGGCTGCAACATATTTTCAGCCGAAATCTGCGTAAACAGTGGATGCTTCATATTTGGACAACGATAAAACTGCATTTATAAACGGATGGATTTAGCGTACCTGCCGAACTTGTGTTCTGTAAGAAACGGTTGAAATTTTGACAAAGCTTACCGTAAAACAATAGTCCAGTAACTGTAAATGGTGGAGAATAATCTAGCTCTGCTGGTCTAATAATTATGTGTTCTATCTAGAAGAAACGTGCAATAACCCGAAGTCAGTTTATTAGTTGCAGTTGTCCTGCTTTCCTCAAGAATTTGATTAATGAGTGAAACAATGAATGTACCAACTGCTAAGTTGGAAGAGCAGGATATACCATCCAATGTCAGTCATCTAGCATACACAATCAAACAGTTTGTTCTAAGGGGACACAAAATCAGTCTCACCGAAACCTCATGTTACTCACTCAGACAGATTTGTACTCAGAGTACAGGTTATACGGAACGGTTGTTGACAAGTTAGTAACGCCGTGACAATGGATCTCCACATACGATGGTTGAAAGAGAACCTTCCTGAGCCTAACGTTATTTGAGAACAATGCGGAAGGCTTTTTGCAGCTGCTTTGTCAGAACTAAAATGTTACCACGTTGGTGCACCCATAATTCAATTAGCTGCGCTATGGACGCAAATTGCTGCCGATATTGCCTTCTCCTGCACTAACAACGAGGTTCAACCTCCACTTGCAAACCTCCTACTTTTCTCGCCGTTAGATCTAAAGACGTTTCCATCCGATCACACCCCCTGAATAACATTAACACCAAAGAATTACTTTCCTATTCCATCCTAGCCGATGTCAGGAGGAGTCTGTCATACTGTAAAACACACCTCATCAGCGTCAACAATTACCAATAACTGTCCAGAACGCCATCACAAAATTAATACAACCCAAGCATTCTCAACATATTCAGGCAATCATAAGGCCCAGTGTGTTTCTTTTTTCTGTGAAACCCACGGTAAATGGTTGGCATAAAGTTCTGTATAATCGAAACGACCCGACTGTTAGCTTACCTCTAATATGCCGACATTGGTCATTCTAGGTTAGTAAACGGCAAAATCGCATGTCCTCTTTGCGCCTCCAGATGTATTTTTGACCGTACTGTTCCGCCGCATTACCTTTCATTTGACGGTGTGAGATTACTTTTGTTCGAAAGCATTTGTTTGCTGTAAATTGCATCAAACCCAGTCAATGATTTGTTAACAGTCCTCTTAAGAAAAATCACCTGAATTATTAGATATTATTATCTACGTTGCACAAATGCACTAGGTTGGAAAACAAAATGTTTGGAGCGTCTGAAAAGGTTGTATAGTTTACTTCATATATGCGGACTGTGTGCGAATTGATGGTGAGCTCGAACAGGTTTTAGTAATCGAGTCAGATCTGTTCAGATTATTGCAAGTTCTGAATGAGTCTGGACGATAGACATCCGAAACTGGCGTACAGCAACGCTGGCTAACAATGATGAATCCTAATTCATATTTGACTGCAAATTTTTGCTGAAACACTATAAATAAGTTGCATCTCAATAGTTACAAAACTGGAGAATATTGTGTAGACCAGAACATTTCTGTTCCTTCTGCATCACCTGATGACTCTTCCATGTGCAGTCACGAGTAAACGCGTAAAGATAACCTTATTACGCCAAAACTTTGATAGGTAATTTCCTTAGATTAGTCCACCTCGTTTCGAAATGCTGTGGTAGTCAACTAGAGATTTTCTTCTGGTCAAATCAGCACTTTCTCACTGTAAATTAACCTTATGGCGACGTCGATTAGCTTATTTTTACAACAAGTCTCTCTTCTTACACTTGAGTTCGGAAACAGTGCGATTTTTCATAGCATAAGTTTTTATATCGACGCAGTGTGATTTAACCAAAGTTGATCACTAGACGGTTAGGCTTAGCAAAAACGTTTCAATGGCGCAGAACTTCTCAAGCAGGATCTATCGACTTTATTATAAGTTAGATCAAATAAGCAATTAGTTTGCAGTTATAAACTTGAGAATAAAACCTCAAATTTGATGTGTTGATTTGATTTAGTAGACATGATTGCTGAGATTAAACCTTGGAAGTTAGATGGACAAATGAGACAAGAGTACTCATAAATCCTTTTTTATGGACATATAGTCTTTGTGAACTTATGAACTCTACAACCGCACATACCTCGCTAAAATGTTGCACGGTGAGAACAGTATTACAAAGAGTGAATAAAAGCTAGACTACTTGCAAGTGTGAGGGAAATGTGTGGAAACACGCACATTTCATGTCTCTCAGCAACTAAAAACATTCGATGACATGTAAATGGTTGGACACTGTAGTAAAATCTCTAACCTACTGTTTTTATCCTACCCCTAGCAAATCGTTCTAAAACCGAGGTAGTCAAGTTGGAGCTAATCATCTGAAGCTGAAAATAACTACCATTGAGAAATAAACTGTTAGTGCTACTTATATTTCTCTAGAAGCAGGTTTTCAGTTCTGACTAGCATCTGAAAGTAGGTGTAAGTGGAAGTTCGGAATCATTAGCCTGAGACTTGTCGGTTTCTTTACGAGAAGTCTGTGAATTGGGTAACGTTAATGACAGCAGCAATTAAACTTATGAGGAAAGTACTTCATTTAACCGCTTACAGAGGGTTCCAGGAGGATTTCATGCATTGTATGCTTCTTTTTCTACGTTTCAATTTCTTGCCCCTCAAGACGGAGTATGATCGTTCGATTGTTCCCTACTTTTTCCTTGACGATTTTACTGTTATAACTGGTTGGTCGTCAGACACCTGGGTAGGTTACTGAACCGTATCCGTCAATGGTGTTAATGCTGGCGACGACGATGTGTATCGTTGAAAATGATGGTCCACTGCTAAACAATTTGAAAGGTATCTTGAACACGAATTCGAACAGCCAGCTCAGCTAATAACTACCGGATATGCAATAAACTAAGGCTATAAACACAAACGTATGTACCATTCAGACGAAGCAGATCAGGGAAGTAATAACGCCATGACAACTTGCTTCAAATTGTGCTACTTTGATGCCTATTTTAATCTATAAACAGTTGTTAGCTACAGAAAACACAATTCGTTTAACCTAACCGACGCGCGCGCAAATCAACTTTTCACCACGTCACAACAGCAAACGGTGTACAACCAACTGCGGGTTAGACCACTAAATTGAAATGTCACCCGTTCACAAGTTTCAAAAACGGTATATCCTGTAACCCTTCAACTGTCAATCACAAAACCTGCGAATTGAACGTGAGGGTTCAGTTCAATATAAAAATGTTCTGCCCATCAGTGATGAGTGAACGATGTAGTAAAAGATATATTTCGCGATGCTTTCCAAAACTGCTTAACACGGGCGCCTGTGAACGTTCAATAAAAAACAGTGATGTGATATACTGCGAAATTTTGTTTATTCAGTCTAGAAAATTTTGTATCAAATCTACCATATTGGCATCCAGGTGAACGTAATTTTCAACTTTCTCTGCCCATCTTGTGAAAGGTATATAAATCCGCTTTCGATATCATTTTTAGCAATCAACTTTTCGACCGGAAGTTTCCAACTGAAGTTGAAAACTTTAACAAATGTCTGGTGTTTGCTCAACCATGAATTCCTTGCGCTTCGTTGCCGTCACGGCTAGGTACCGTGAATAACATTTCCGGGGAGGTGGATTTAGCATTCATTGCAAACCAAGGGTTAATCGATAAGCAAAGCAGAACAAAAGTGTCTAATCTGTAAGAATTCTCGAAGTTCAATCGTGTATAGTAAACCGTGGGGCAAAGCAGGCTTTCCAGAATAATTGCATAAGACTGAGTTCAGTGATTAGCAGAATCGTTTTTATTTGATGATACTTCGCAATCACTCCATAGTTTATTGTCTAATTAAAGCCCTAAACTTGGTGTCATCACCACCACACCTTTTCAAGCCCAACCTGCTTGCTCGCACCAAGCAAACGGTATTACATTCGTAACTCTGATAGGTAGAAAAGATTATTGCTGTACAATGACACATCACAACTTGGTCCTGACCGGCTTAATGTCAGTGACAGACTGGATATGGTCGTTACTACCCTTGGTCGTGTTAAGGACGTGCATTACTTACTAGCTCTAACCACAGCAAGTGTGGTACTTCTCTCTTACGGAGTCAGCCGGACTATCTACGGGAATGAGAAAGTTCCAGTCAAGTATGAGTTACTTTCAACTTACATATAAGCTTAATGAACTTCCACCTAATAACAGCAACACTATAAAGAAAATATTCTTTTGGATTAGCATATTGTCGATTATCTAGTTCCCACCTTCATCCAAAAGTCGTAAACATGCCGCATTGAACCGAAACCCCAACAGCGCACTCCTATCCAGGTCTGTCTATTCAGCTGATCCTTCCCTAACAGACTTTTGTCAGCCGTCTCTCAATATATGGTTCGTATTTCTTCAGCAACATCTTTACCTGCCTTTCACGTTATCTGATTTCCGCAAGCTATGGGTCCTGAATAGATCCCACTATTGCAGTCAGATATAGGATTGAGTATCAGAATAATTGTTTTTTTCTACTTGCTCGTTCACGCAAATAACTGAAACGCTTTACCCTGATAACTATGTGCAGCGATGGCCTACAAATATTTTTTGTTGGGTTGAGGAGTTTTCGAATAAGGTGGGTTGTCTTCAGTCGGTTTCTGCCCAGTGTGGCTTCGTATAGTAAAACTTAATGAAAATGCCTCCCACTTTCATCCAAATAATATTGGGAGCTCTCACAACTGTTACCAAGATGATTTTGCATAATAAGCCGCTTCCAATTAAACGAGAAAAACAAGTTTACAACAAAATGACCAATCATAACCGATTTTTTGATATTTTCGATTAAAAAGTCTATTTTTAGCCTCAGGCTCATAAACATTTTTGCTAACAGTGCGTTCTTGTGATCACCATTGAAATAACGGGCAGCTGTTCGGACATAACTGGTGCTGTTCAGGAAAACGTAAGCAGAAGACTCACTCATAATTAATCACCTAGCCACTAGACCATGGGGATTCAGTTGCCGGGGTTGTTGGAAAGGGTGTTGCATCAACTAACCGTTGCATTTGAAGTCTTCATAGGCTAAAATCGATCAGTCTTTGGTGGCCCACCCGCAGACTGCAAAGCCGTATTGATAACGAAAGATGTTTTTGATTATAGTGAACTCATTTCAGTGACTGATTAATTTTGACGAATTCATTACTTAATTGGACATTGGTCAATTTGTTTCCTGCAAACGTACCATTACTCTGAGAACTTCTTTTTCACAGTGCGTGCTATGACAACGAACAGCGTCACAACAAATGGGAATAACTGTGCGTAACAATATCTCAGTGCACAAGTAATGACGCGATTTAACTGTCACAAGTGATTGCAAACTACCTGTTACATACAACAAACAACTACTTTATAACTTGAAATTAATGTCAGATCGGTCAACACAATTGCCTCATGGAAACATGGACCGTACTTCAGTTGATAATCGCAAATAACTTATGTATTACTGACAAGCTTTGGCAAAAATGAACATCAAGATCGATGCTTCTTTTCAGAATAGGCTAACTAATATGCAAGCAAAACGTTAAACAGGCGATCAGATATAAACACTGCTCAAATACAGTTCGTTAGGATTCTCGACTGTCTGTCATTTACACACAGAATGATAATAACAGTGGATGACAGACGTAACATTGTTAGACTATATTTTCAAGATTACTATTCAGTCATTACTTTGTTTTTCTTAGGTCACAAAATAAACCGCGATTCTCCTAAGTGATGAGCTTTCAACAAGTGGCATCAATTATCTTAATTGTGCGCAACACGACTGACCCTGCGGTTAAGAACTTCGCCTCTTAGAAATTAGGTTGGCTGTTTAAACTTCAATCCGTCTTTCACCGATTTCCTGGCATGACTTAACACAAACCAGTCACATTATATATCTCACTTACTGACGGATGGTTACACACCATAAGTATTGTTAGTTGAATACCATTTAGGTCCATTACAGATTTTCAGTTCTAATAATATTTTGTCGGCATAAAGATAGCTCTCAGCTTACCGGAAGTCAGCAGAAGCACATATCCTTGTGAGTTGAGTACGGTTTCTGGCAAAAAAGCAGAATAACTTGTCAGCCATTATTGCTCTGGTCACATGGTACTCATGCTCCGGAACTTAAACGTGAAGCTTGTTTCACACCGATGTTCTGAAATAAACAGAAGATAACTGACATTCACAGGTAAACGTTTCATAGTTTGTCATTTACATTCTTTGAATTATATTGTGAATTACTTCACGATTTGGAATCTTGCGTCTACTTCCAAGTTCGTTGAGATTTCTAGAACCTGTCTTCTTACGTTCAGTCAAGACGCTTTTATTATTGACGGTAACAAAGCCGGTTTTGAATAATCTATCTGTTCGGCAACTCAAATCTGTCCTATGTTGCTATTATTTCAAATTTTAAGAGCATTTCGAAAAAATATCACGTTTTTAAAGCAGATACCCCTCAGATACATCTTTAGCGGCAATTCACTACTCGAGACATGATGTTCATTTTCATCAGCTTCTCCAGTTTTGGTGATGCAAACTATTTTGTTGTTGAACAATATTTGTGCCCCTTGGAATGTAGGATCCGTCAACCGAAGGAAAACATCATTCTTCATGAATCTTGATCCGAGGAACTGTGAGAAATTTACGCTTCAGTTTCATACAACCCATCGCACTGTTAGTCGTTTCCACCTTTGGACATTAACTGAAGTTAAAAGCCGAATAAAAGTTTACACCTGAACTTCATATTAATATGACAACGGGCGAAAATCAAATACAAAACGGCCCGTAAATTTACATCGGCTATATCAAATAACAATTACTGAACTGCACTGCACAGGTCTTGAAACGTTGATAGTAAACGACATGCTTCGAATAGTCAGCTGCTTCTATTATCTTGTAAAGAAGAAACCAGGTCAGTTTAAGCTCGACATTTGGCAATCGATGACTATAAATCACCCAATTAACTATTCGACTAAAGCGTGGGCACTATTCAGTGTTATTATAAAGCTCATAATTAAAGTGAAAATTGTTTAACTAACTGGCTGTCTGGACTCTGTCAACTTACAACGAAGCCTCTTGAAACGTTAAGCGTTCAAGTTTCAGTATTTGGTGGCTGCCACAAGCAATTATTGTCCGGAAAAAATGCTGTGTATTATTTTCAAATTAAGGTATTTTTAATTCGCATAATTCATTCATTAATACAACTGAACTACCGGTTAATCGAAATCGATCAATCCATTGAAGCAAATGTGTCACGTCAGATATAAAAAGATGTTTAATGACAATCAAGCACAGATTTTGACTAGTTAAACTTTGCATTTTGAGTGCAGTTTGTAACAAACAGTTTAATTCTGCAATGCATTTTGGAAATATTTACTGCTGGAAAATCCCTTACAACTGGTTTTGAGTCTGCTTATCGTAAAATTTTACAAGGTTGGATTCAAACATTTTCCTTTTCGAGGCACACTGGTCACCCAGAGTTCTTCTTGGTGACTGATGAATACAACATGATTATTCATAAATAATTTCATATAGTAAAGTTAGGCACTCAGTCAACGAGTCAGGGTAACTCTGAAAGCTTAACGTCGGGTCGGGTTCGTAAACAACACATTGAACTCACGTAGAGCTGACCTAGGTCAACGGGTTGTAATTGATTTAGCAAACCTCGTGAAACGGAATAACGTAATGAGACTTCAGATACAAATCGGTTTGGCTAAGGAGTGGTGCACTGATTCATTTCAATGAAAGTGCCCTTCCACGAATGGACATCTTCTTGTACCCAAATAGGTAAATGCTTTGGAAACAAGCGTGTCTTGATTCTTCTTACGACGACGATAGACAAAAATATTTGATTAGAGTAACTGTCAGATTCAGAGGTTTGGGCGAGTTCTTGTGGTTTAACTGAATTAACTTCCTCTCTATTCTGAATTTTCGGTCCGTGTTTGATGTATAAGTAAATCATCTTTGAAATTACTTCTTGGTACACTGTTTATTTCAACCCTTGTTGCCTCTCTGATAGGGGGATTTGTAAGATACTGCACCTTTTCATAAACTATTTTCGGTAACCGTCAAATCGTGGAATTATCATGATAAGGAACAGTTCCTCTGTGAAACTATTCTGTGTGCACAATTGTCTTGTTGTTGTGAGGGGCGTCTTGAGCAATATGTATCTATACTTTGTCGTTGTGAGGTTACCGATATCCGAGTAATGCAAAACTTTCCTTAATATCCTAATGGCTACCTATCTGTCTAGGTTGTTCAATGCATTGTAGAGATATATTTACTGCACTTAAAGCAAGTCGCTTTATAAAATACTTAGCGATTTCGACCGATCTTGCTCAAAGTATAAGCCAAAATGTGTAATATCTCAACTTGCACGTTTTTGGCTGAATAAAAATCAAACCGATTTCAGTTAGCCAGCAGGCAAACCGCACTGCCGTGCCATAATGGATTTGGTGCTGATAGTTTAGTGGTAATGTACTTGCAACTTGCAATCTCTTCTAAACTTACCTTCATTACCATGACACTAGCCGTTTACTACAGCTTCTTGCAGTGTTTTTCGTCTATCTTTTGCCTTTTCGTTTGTAACCCTTCGATGCACTCTGCTACATGGACATCATTTCAGTTTATATTTTGATGCAGTAGGCAAAAAACTAGCTGTGAGATAAAACGCACACTGTGTCTCACTGAGATCGACAAAATCTGTAGGTCTGTTGCTTGTTAGTTTTGTTGGCGCATGACCGATATCATACCTAAAACTGGCTCCTGGATTGATCTTACTTCAATTTGACCTAAAACTGCTTGTTCTAAATAGACAGTACACACACACCCACCAGTTGATGCTAAACCGACATTTACAACTTACATACTGTCGGCTTTAAACTCTTTGATTTCCGGGTTTATTTGTCCAAGCCGAAGTCCTCTCTAAACTGAGGACTAGTGCGGAGTAACTGCGGTTATGACAGTAAAATAAATCCACCTGTCTTATTTTGAACACTGAAATTGGTATCAAGGGAGTTCGTTCAAGATTAACTTTTACCAGAACCCAGTTGACCAGTGAAAGACGTCAAAATCAATACAGTAGGAAACTGTTTAACCTATGTTATTTCTTATATTTACTTGTCATGCAGCTATGTAAACATCTGGAAGATTGAAATTTTTCGTAACCCAACTGGAACTATATGGTTAACATTTCTATTTGTATTCAGTATTTTAATTTTAAATGGAATATAAATTAAAGTCCTCAAGAAAGTCCCTAAGAAACCGTGAGAAAAACATTCTTGAAACAAGGAAATGAAAGTAATTTCCTGCTATTTTGGATGTAATAATCCGGAATTGAAAACACATCGTATTATTTAGTGTTACACTATTTCGGCTTCAAAACATTCACGCAAATCTTGTTTATCGTGTCAATGTTGAATACACAGGTAAGTATATGAAGCAGTTTTCTTCGTGCTTGTGTGTTTCATTTTTCACATAATATCCTCAATATATGCTGCTTTAAAACAAAGGTATTGAGGTTATTTTCAACTTTTTCTACTGAAAATCCGACAACATCACAGAATAGTTTGTTTGCGATGTCCACTATTAAGATCAAATTCTATGCTTACCGGCTTATTTCTTTTTCAGATTCATCAACTGAAAGTAGCCGAAACAGCCCTCAAACGATCATTTACCTCACAATGTTACTAATCTTACAATTAAGCGAAACAAGAATTGGTTCATCAAAACACAACTTTAGATGCTTCACTTCGGAGTAACACACTCGGGCTTGCTTTATTCCTGTTCTCACCAAGTGTGGTTAATCAACGGGTATTTTGCAAATTAAAAATGCATGCAGTAGGCTTAGTTTTCTGATCAGCTACTAAGTAGCGCCTAGGATGTAATACAGACCGTCTACCAGGTTGAGAGGTCTGAGTAAGCACGCGAAAATTTGCACATGTGAACGCTTCGAGAACGCTTTATTATGGTGAGTGTAATGCTCAAGATGACGCTAAACTCAGCTCAGGGTTCAGGTTGTTTCGACAGATCACAGTGAAGTCGCTTAATGTCCGTTCTTACTTTGCCCAACAGCGAACGAATGCATGTCTATTGCGTCATCCCACTGGTGCCAGCTTCAAACGCCAGTCCGTCGATCCGTTCTTCTAGGCTGCTGTGTCCGTCCCCTTGTTAAGTCTGTGTTCTATACAGGTAAATTCTATTGAATGCTGAAATTGTCGGACGACTCAAAGGTGAAACTGACTGTGCTAAGTTCCTCATACTTGAGTTTGCACAGTATGTGCGAGATATTCAGGCACCACTGTTCATAAAAACAAAAAAATAATATGACCACAACACAGTTCAAAATGTGATTTATTCAAACTGGTAATCTACAGTTATCTGCATTACAAGAGGGGTAATAACGGTAGTTATGTTTAATGATGTATTTTGTTCATGTTAATGCTTTATGTTCGGGTAAATAAAAAATTAATCACACTGGTCACATAAAGTTACATCAGTGACTACGCTCATCAGGTGAGTTAGGCAAACCGGTAACTACATGCATTCTCCAAATAGCTTTTTCCTCCAAGAAACTGAGCTTCTAAAAACTTCGTAATTTTAGTTATAAAGTAGTTCATACTATTCTTACACTACAGCAATCAGGGATCTCAAATATTGGCAACAGTTCATAAATAACCAGAGTTCAAGTTTGAACTTTTATGGTCTCAACGTTTTTTGGTTGAAAGAGTCAGCATGCACATTTGGTTTATCATACGGGAAACAAAGGATATTCTTTTTATTATTCAGTAATATATTGTTTATCCGGGTCACATTACAATGGGATCAATCCCACGAGAATACAACAAAGAAGAGATCAATTGTTGGTCCATTAAGGATGAAGTTTCAGTTGACATGAATATGCAAAATATTTTATCCCATATGAATATCATAATTACGTGAAGGTGAAATCCTCTCTTTTTGTTGCGTACACCGGACTAGATGGTTAGCCTATAACTGGTACAAGAACGTATAATGGAAATACAGATAAATTTATCTGACTAACTCACAGCTTACCAGCGTCCTAATGATCTGGATTAACACCGGTCGTTTGAAGCTGAAGAATGCATTAAATTGGTCAACAGAAGCTCATAAGTTATGTGGTTATGACAAGTTGTTTGTTAGATATAAGTTTGTCTTACAACGAACTGGTTCTCTGTTGGAACTACCGATACTTACTGGCAACAGGTAAGAGCAAAACAGATTTCAATGAGGCGTTGACATGAGGAAGAGTATCTTGTCTTATTCACCGAATAACGAACGAAATTGTATAGACCAGGTTCATGCAAACAAATAGGAAATTACACAATATATGCAGCGGATATTCTTTTGTAATTGAATAATCGCATTTACGTGAATTATAGTTTAATTTCTTTTTGTTGAAGTGCATTTTTGAATATAGCACTCACTTGTTCATTCTTTCCCAACCAGATCAATCAAAAGGAGTCGGTTTTATCCGTTACGATCAGAAGCACGAAGCGGAATTGGCCATCAAACAGTTTAACGGTTATCGGTTAAATGGCAGTATGGATACTCCTCTAACTGTGAAATTCGCTAATCTACCGGCATCCGTCAAGCAAACCACTACAGTCACTTCCACTTCAGTAATCAACACAGCCAGCGTGGCAACAGATGAACTGACAGCTGTGATTCCAAATGCATCGTCTTTTATGGATTTAAGTTCATTGATACCTTCAAACTTAGATTTACACTCCACTCTAACAAACGCATTCTTCACTGCTCCTAATAGTGATTTGTTGGAAATTATCAACGCAATGCAACAGGCAAGAGATTCATCACTAGCAAATGTCTCATCCATCAATATGGGTTCAGGAAAATTGCTTCGAAGAACTGGTGGACCAGTTCACAGCACATCTGCACACAGACTTCGGTGAGAATATCCGATGAGCACACTAATGTTTCCTATAGTCGATTTTAGTTATGCTTCAGATATGCCAATCATAAGGGGTTCATCCAGTATTGGTTGTAATTACAATAGACATGCTGCATTTTACATCACACTTGCAAAGCAGGGCATATTTCGTGATTATATTACAAAAATTTAGGAGGCACACCAATAACATATCCACTCTCATGATAGATGAATTTTCACTTATCATGCTGGAGTTATTAAGAATATCTGCACAGATATGTTCACATATGTGTGAGCTTTTATTTCCAGTTAACTATGTCGAATAAAAACAGAATGCTGGATGGTAACATAAGAACGATCCATCAGATCTATCGATCAGCATTCATTCTGAACTCAACTACGTATTAGTGTCAGTAATACAATCACCGTTTTCATCACATTGCCAAAATGTATATAGTTCAGTGGCCCAATTATCGTGTCCAGCAACTGAACTAGCCAGTGAAGTTGTCAGCTTTAAAAGCTCAATGTGCACCACATGCTCGAAAAATGTTGTCAACTTTTTGCCATGTTCACTCATGAAAGCACAAAACCTGCATCCACTATCCCAAACGCGGTCAATAGCAATAGACTGAGTGGTCCAGGTCATGGTTTCAAAAAGGATGTAAGCATTTGTCAATAAATGTTGTAGGAAATGGATGAAACTGCATACCTACGAATACAGTGTCTTCCACCGGGTTCTCCGGTATACAATTTCCAGTGGCAGATTAGTAATCATGCTGAACAAACGTGATTCACTTGAAATTCCAGGCCTTATAGAGGAATTTTGTCAAAATGATGCTAACTTATTTTCATGGTAATCAGTTCCATGTTGCATGTCGATTTAGTGGTATCAGGGTTTATGAAACTGCCTGCAACATGTGGCCAAGGCCCCAATTGCCCAAGTCTGATGCGTATTGTTTCGACGGCGAACGCACGGATTCTGACATCGATATGCTTATTCTATGCAGATAGAATTGAAACAGGAGAAGAGTTATGTTCATTTTTTTCTGTCTACAAGTACCTCATCAGCACTCTGTACAATGCGGTTTGTGTCGGCCGAGCACTCACAAATCAAATGTGGACGTTAGTTGGTCCAATTAGATCACATCTAACACTAAAATACGCCCTCATTAGTGTAACATCACGCCGCATGTACCTGCCTGTCATTAACACTGACCAGTTTGCATAGCTTTTGGTGAAACTGTCTGAGGATTTATTGGAGTAGAATTTAGACATTTGTACGATTATGTTGCTTCACGGGGTTCTGACTACTGACCAAATTTAGTGCAAGAGAAAAGAAAACGTACAAAACTTTTAAATTTCAAGGTTTAAAAGAAACACAACCTGATAAACGTCGATGTGTAAATAAACCAACAAAACGCATAAATTTTCAGTTTTATTTCTAATAGACGTTTTGTTGGCTACAATCTTACTGTAGCTAACATTTGTAAACATGAATTTAAGTTAGTATATGCCAACACAATTCACTATGTTTGATTTTGATAAAACAGAATTAATCGATTATGTTTTATTTTCTGAATTAATTGAATGAAACCAATGAACAGTTTTCTATTTGTAATCAAGGTATTTTAACCTTCCCCCAAAAATACCAAATATTATTTTCGAATTGTTTACTTCAACGCATTGTTTTCAAGTAGTAATCACGTGACACTTTACTGTCAAGCCTTACATGCAGTTCCATCAAATGTATCGCAGCCGTCGGACTGGCTTGCATGGTTGACCTAATTACGTGTTTTAAGGCATCATCTAGTGTCTCTCCTTCGAACTCGATATAGATTAACATTCTTTCAAGCAGCATGCAGCTATGCGTGCTCAGTAGTTTGGTGTGTAGAGCAGCTTGAAATGAATTTTTCGACAAGGTCATTTTGATTTTGAAAACTGCCGATCACACTGACTAAAGCGTATGCATAGAACAAAAAACCGGACTTACGTATGTCGACGATCTAACAAACTGCTCCCCCAGAGCTATGTTTTATCATGCATACCTGTCAAAATAATGGCCGACTGGAATACACACCGGTGGGTTAATTGCAGCTATTAGTAAATCTAAAGAGTGATTTGTTTTTTTCGCCTGACTAGCGACAATCAAACAACCATGGCAGGTTTACTAATTGCGATTTTACGCAGTATTTATGAAGCAATCGTGTGGTACATAAGTACATCACATATGGTTGAGTTGTACAAATCGACAACGAATTGGCTATCAAAACAACCATAAATGAACCATGATTCTTGCTTGCACCTTTGTATTTATTATTTCAATTATATCATAAGTATGGATGAAATTTGATGAGCTCACTTTATTGAGCACTCATGTTAGACATAAGTTATTGACCTTTCAACGCTAGTTTCTAGTATGTTGGTTCAGATGCCAACGATACCAATATGGAGATATCAATAAACGGTTCGTTTTGCTTAAACATATGGCTATCACACGTGCATTTCAAGCGTACCAACAAATCGATTCTTCACACAACATTGTCAAAGCCTCACGTGTTTAGTTTCCAGTGCACGAAAACAAATTAAATGAAACTCACTTTCAGATTAGAGTTGTTCCGAGTCGCTCTCTACTTATGTTTGCGCATTTATAATTATGTACAAATACGTATACACATATGAACCCTAGCATTTTCATAATCGTCACGGGTGATTTCTTAGATGCGATGGCTCCAGTTATGAAAATAAAATTACAAACAGTTAACCATTATGGCACATGACAGATTAACATCGATTTACAGTATTGAATAAATCTAAATTCAATCTTCTATATGCTAATGGTCATAGAGTAATTGTTGATGTAGTTCACTGATTGTAAATCCATTTTCTTTTGTCTCAAGTCGAAAAATATTTTAAATTGCCGAACAGTTTAATGTTTTGCGTGATGAATGAGACCAAAGAGACATTGTAATTTGTTATCCTGGATATAAATCACATAACCAAATGTGGCAAGCTTTTATATGGCTAAAGTGAATGTTATGTTATTTCCACTTTTGTTTTGGTTCGACAATTGAACGACTAGGCTTGACACAACACATAAAATGTGATGCTCACTATTATTCCCAGTTACGGTACCAAGGAGAAATCCGAAAGGATACTGGTATGTAACATACCTAATTGTAACACATAGCTACAACGTGACGTAGTCACCTCATGTTAAAACCAATTTACTAGTTTGTATTTCTGATGAAGTTATCTCCATGCATACACTTCGAATGGATTGTCGGTGATTTTTCTCGAAAGCCTTAAAATTTTATATATCTTTCTCTATGCTCGTAAAACGTTCTTCTAGCTCCGCTGATAATCCTCCTCCTGATCCCAATGGTTTTATTGGTTTACAAAATTTGAGTCCGGTAGGATTCTCTCTAAGCAAATTTGTTTCAGAATACAATAATCTCTAAACTTACGACCTTTTAGATGTACAGATTTACGCTCATCTGCGCTGAATTACAAAGTCATCTATATCTGTTACAAATTGAAATAGTAGCCCTTATCAAACGGGAACCTGTCCAAATAAACACTGGATATACATTTTCTGAGGTGTACAAAGAAACTTTTCACTTAACTCCATTTGAGGGTCATCGCAATTTCAACGAGGTAGTCAGAAGAAGCAAATTACAATATGAATTCGCATCGCACATTTCTGTCACTTTCAAAATACAGTTAGCCTGAAGAAGGATCATAGGTAAACTGCGTTTCGCTAACATCTATAATGACCCAAAACGGCCTGAAAACTACAAGTTGAGAGCAAGTGATTAATATCATAATACAGAATGGGAACGAAAATGAAAGTTATCTTAACCATGAAATTCCATTTACAAAACCTGTCAACTGACGCCGTTGTCAAACACATTTTCCGGTGGATTACAATAAATTCAGCTGCTTTTCAATCTAAAATTTAAAGTTTTACATGGATTGTTGCAGTTTTTGCATAACAGAGGCTAAACGCTCACTTTCGGGGTAAAAAAAGGCTACAGAAGAAAAATTCTTCATATAAAATTAGTTACCAGAATAATGAACTCGCTTTCCAACATTTATAACGATATCCAATTGGACAGAGGCTCATTGCGTCTGGGCCAGTAGCATGACACAATTTAAACGTCGAGCCGTGCCCGTGTCGAGGCGTCATCAATCATCGACTAACCGCGTGACAACACACTGGTGAGTAGCAAACCAAATGACTTATTCTTAAAATCCACAAATTCTAGTCGTTTTACACACTACTAACGACTAGTGAGCAGATTGAGATTAAGCCGTCGCGTATCAATGGAGAAATCAGACAGCTAACAAAATGAATGAAAACTTTTTGCAACCTCTTGAATCTACCGCAAGAGCAAACAAATCAGACGAAAGAAAAGCTGTATATCTGACAGGAAAAGTGAAATATCACTGGGGTTACGAAGGAAGAACAATATTTCACATACCACTAAGCTACATTTGGCGCTGAATTCTTTAAAAAATGAAATTCGTCTAATAAAGGTTTCAGCAAATACTCCCTTTGAAGAAATAATACTAAGAACAGCCAGTATGTTTGGTTGCAGAACAAATCAGGTAGACAACTCAACGGAATATGAGGTCAGCCTTTTGCAAAGTTTCATATAGAAAACATTATTGTCACTGCAACCTTCTTAGACGACTCGATACCCGCAATGAGTGACCACATAGGAATAACAGTTTTATAATTTGCAGCGCTTTTGACTAGAAGATGAAACGGATCATTTGAAACAAAAACATTATACTCAGATATTCAGGCGCTATCTGCTCAAAGTTGAACGATGACCAAGTAATTTGATGATGCTACTGTAAAGGGTTTGGATTGAACGAACGCATCGATAGAAAGTCATCGATAAAAGTGGAGATTTTTCAAAAGCCACCTTACCACATTTAACCACGAATGTTAATTCAGTCGAAAATGCGCGAGACTTGCAGTAGGGTATGTGTTTAATTGTAGTGTTTGAAGAAACGATTACACAAAGCTATCCAGAAAGCATACAGTGCTCTGAATGAGTCAGAACTTGGAATTCTATCAGTGGTGTACACATTTTTCCTTTAGATATACCTGAACGAAAAGTAAATTGATTAATTTTTAAATTCCGAATGACGACTACTAAAAGTGAGTAGTTTTAAGCTTATGCTACAGTCATTTCTGAATGTGTGATTTGCATTAAAATGTTGTTTACACTAGAAACTAGCATCTTCGTTATAAGAAAACAAAGCTGAATGAATCTAAGCAGAGTTAAAAATATTCTTTCCAGATACTTGTTGACATTGTTATAGGACGGACTATATTTTGCACAAGAGTTTCTTTTCCTGACCTCATTAATTGGCGAATATTCTGTAATTATGTACACTAATGATGTTTCACTTCTGCTGTTTTACGAAATCATAAATCAGTGGGTTTTTTCATGATGTGAGGCATTTTGGTCAATTGTGTGAAACAGTGACACGTACGGCGGAACAGTTAATCCAGAAGTGTTCTAATTGAGAAAACCCTGAACTTCGGCTGGGCTGGAATCAACATGCTGTTTTCGCTACTGACTCGAATTCAGTTGAACCTCAGAGTTATTACTCTCTGTATCCTTTGAACTGTGTGAGTGACAAAAAGTCAATATTTCCAGCCTTCCTTGTTTACTGTCACGAGCTTCTCAAGTGAACTGGGTGTGGACACACTTCACGTCAAATTCAGTGAACTTGATCGCAACATATGTTTGTGGAACTAAACGGAAGTTAGTCAACCAACTGAATGAAAGTAACTTACCCAAACACCGGCTTAGATCGACAAAAATCGTGGACGATGTTTTAGTTCTTGGATGCGCACACATAGTTCGCACTGATCAATATTTTTGCGCTTCTCTAAACTTCTCATGTATGGTACCACTGGAATGAAATATAATACCACCTTATACATATATGTTTGCTACGGTATATCACGTAGTGCGTAATTTACGCGTATAGCTGCATGTTATACGGACAGCTGTGGTGAACGCTGTTTGGCACATTTCTTTGCGTAATGCAAACAGACCTGGACGTAACCGTCCTAGAACTCCAAAATCAACCAATGGACTCGTCCTTTTTATCCCCAATCACGCAGGCACGCAACACATGTGTGAACATTGCGTTTGAATGACCTCAACTCACATCAGCGTAAAACTGTCGATTAATCCGAATTTCAAAATAAACCCGATGTCGACTTCATTGACAAAAAAATGATTAGTACGAACAAAAGAGAAACACAGACAGCATGTTTTAAGTCTCCGTATAGTCTACAAGACAACACAAGAGCGCAAAATTTCCAAATAAGGGCGAAATCTGGCGCGTGGTTATAGATCCCTATAGTAATTTTCCTACTTGTAATTCCGAGAGAAACCATTTTCAACTGGCTTTTTACTTGTAAAATCCGAACGCTAATGAGGTTGACCAAGGTTGCCAAAGAAACCAAAATATCAAACTGACAGTGGTTGTCAAAGTCTGTCACACATTCCTCACGTATGCCTTTTTAGACATCATCGGACGCAACTGGCGAAAGGTACTGAGAAAACACACTGTTCATGTTTTATAAGCTACAGGTCATCCCAGTTCAGTTCATTCTTAAACCCGGCCTGTTTATATTTGAGAACGGCACAACCTTTGATGCTGCTATGGTCAGTTTTATCTTCACAATGTGGATGTCAATAGCAAGTTGTGAAAGGCTAACCACAACCTCGAAGAAGTAGTACAGGATAGAAAACTTCCACCCTCCTGAAAACCATAATTGCTCAAGCCTAGTGGAAAACTGTATTGTACTTTGTGGCAAGGTAGTTATACAGTCGCTTTCACACTAATTTCTTTATTAAAAGTGCAAACAGCTGCTATATTGGGCACTTCCTGTGTCAACGGATTTTGTTTATATGTTTGTCAGGTACCCACTACATATGATTAAACTACTCACACATTCCCACAACTACTCAAATTTGATACGTTGATGTATGAATCTACCAGATAAGACATGACTCATATGACCGAATCATGCAACTAATTTTAACTGGGTCTTTATACATTACTTTGACGAGGTGTATGAATCCCACATCTGAGAAATTTGATCCATATTCATATACTTGACAGACTCGTTAGGGTCTGCACAGCAAAAATTAAAGGTGTCCGAAATTAAAAGTAGGGACAACTTAGCTCAACTCACCTTGACTCCGTTGAAAGAAACATGCTGGAATGATGCAACAACGTCCGGAAGCAGAAACGAGAATGTTCGTTCTACTAACTTCCTTCTATAGGTAATATGCTGAATTGGTCAATACAATTTTTTCACATCCTTCGTTGCAGTTGCCCTCAGTAACGCGCTAAAAATAAACAGCAAGCAACCTCCACCAGTATCACAACAAGGATTCGTTCAACAAAGTACGATCATTATTATTCAACTCAACACGTTCTCACCTCACGCGCACTCGCGTTTATGAACCGCAATTCCATTCCACAAGGCAGCGGTGGATACCACCCACACGTCGTGTGCACTCTTGCCTCATCTGTGTGAGCGGCTGACGCTTTCTGTCCTGAGATTCTTGCCCGTTATTCTTCGTCCGTTGGTCCGATGTCACTGAACAGTGGCTCATCCAGACGCCCATGTGTCCACAATCCATTTGTCGTGGGGGTTGGTCATATCTTACAACCGCTTTTAGATGTTCCAATGAGTGTTAGAATAATCGCACTTCCGGTTTGGTCATCCAACACAGCATGGAATGGAATGACCCTAATAACTCATTCACATAGAATAAGCAGATTGTGATTCGGAGTAGCAGCCAGATCTTCAAAATTTTGTGTGGTTTCATAGTTTCATTACGGATGTGTAGGAAGTTGACACGAATTTCACGAACTTTATCCGTTAAATTTTCTGTCAAAATGCTTATTATATAAAGAGTTACCCAAGTAACACTTTACTCCATATTGCACTGAATCGACTGCATTGTAAGTGCACTATTGAAACAGCACTCGGCAAAGAAGAACGCAAGACCTTTTTCTCATCAGATTTGTGTCCAGAAAGCTGTTTAGGTATCACCCTTCAGATACAGCGCAATTGATGTTTCCAGTGTTAACTGTAAACAGCTTGTGGTTCACTCATCTGCTTGACAGAACTCGACTTCACAATATTGCTTAGACAATCTTTATCACACTAAGAGTTCATTAGAAGGGACGTACGCCATCACAACTTAGTGGTTAAATCATCTTTAATTAGGGTGTTCTCTTATGATCTACCAGTAACCGTTCAGTCTTTTTGATTTTTCTTCCGAAATTTCGAAAAAATATCTCACCTTCACAAAAGCTAACAGAGACAGTACGGTATGAAGTCACTTCTATTCGTCTGTTGTACTTTCTCCTCTGGTAAGCTGAAATTGATTAGCCGCTTGAGGTTTGCCTACAAACTCGTATGTGTCTACCACGACTGTGGAAGAAAACAAACAGAAATCGCAAGCAGATGACCCCAGTCACAGACAACAGTCCTTTGGTCTGATGAATGTGCTTTTATTCTAACTTTCACAATTGTTAACAGGACATAAGTTTTAATTCGACTTGTGCGTGGTGATGTTTATATCAAACTGGGTAGCCACTGGGACTAATTGTATACAGTGCAGATGAGTAAACGTCTAACAGGTAATGTGTAATAACTCATTTTTCGCATCTCTGCCTTAGTTAAACTTATTTAATTTCAGTAGTATTTATATATTACCATCTAGGTAAACATTTTGAAGTAGATATTTGGAAGCGTGCTTTTATTCCTAATATCTAACATCTACATTTATTCAGTACTAAGTCAAATCACAATAACCGGTAGCTCAAAAAAGTAAGTGATTCCAGTGATCTCAACTTGCAGAGAATTCTCAATCTTGAGATCATCGACTGGAGTTGACCGGACAGTTACTGCCTCTACCTTCTGGGTGGTCAAACAATTTGGGCATTATTCACAAACGAATGTGGCTAAGCGTTTACATATATTGTGAGGTCGCTGATGCAGTGGTCAATACGGTTACCTTTTGAGAGTGTGTCCAGACTTCTGATCACACATATGATATGTACTCCTGACGAGGTCAAACAAGTGATCAGCTCTAGTCTAGTGTCTTCTTTCGAAAGATGCAGACCTGAAAGTCTATAGGAATGGGATAGTTGTGTTCAGTCATGTGTGTTGTTCGACTTTTGTATTAATTATCAACTATGAATAGATGCTGACATGATAAAAAATGCTGGACGGATGTTCACTGTTCACTGGGTTTCATTTTGGTAGTTCTTTTGAATAGTTGAAATTACGTCCTGATTCAGTGTGTAAATACGTTTTGCATTATTAATTCGGTGGTCACTTGATCAGTAAAGAGAGGGCCACTAAACTAATTTATTTCAAGAAACTCATGATCCTTGGAACAAGTTTGTATGGAGTAGTTATTCCTGAATAAATCGACTTGAGTCGATATCTTTAGCAACCAAGGATCAGAAGAACTTTCGCATTTATCTGGTTGTTTTATTATTTAATCAAATTTAAAAGGGAAATTAAAAATTACTATAATATCTCGTTCATAAACAGCATTTTGAGAAATGGTGCAAATTCAATTTGATTGGACTAACGCCAATTCGGAGATTTGCTTATACCATGTGCCAAACATTGAAAATTTGACCTAAATAAGGAGAATAGAACATTGTAGACTGATAGATTTGTCATAGTATACAGTCGCTAACATAACAAAGTAACTATAGTGACCTAGACACTTCGTGAAACGAAGTTTACTCCATTGCTCACCTTCTAGAGCTAAGTAAACGCATGTCATAATACCACACTTTTCATGTACACTAAAGCAAGTAGTAACCAGATGACCAGTTTTTTGGTAAGGATATGATTATCTGTACTCTATTTCAGTCTTCATTTGTGCAATTTGCACCACCCAGTCACAAACACACTGGTAGATTAATTTGGCCTTCTGAGTTTTCAAATAATTTAGAAGTGCTTCTCTGTACCCTTCCATAATTACACATATTTTAATGTCTTGTTGCGTTTCTTCAACCGGCAGCTATTTTAGACTGATTATGGTCAGGTTACAGATTTTCACCCAATCGTCTCATGGTTTATTCATATACCCAATCGTCTTTTGTTAGCGAGCATGTAATTCAGAAGAAAATTATTCCAGCAAACAGAAAACTGAATTTACTTCTTTATTTGTACCCCCAACCAGTTTCAATCCGCTCGATGGATGCGCCGTCCCCGTTCATATCGATCCATTTGAACCTGGAAACACTAATTCACTGTTGGCTAGTGGTCTCACATCTTCGCCAGCAGCTGCAGCAGGATTGAAACTATTGTCCAAATACGCGACGGATCAAGAAACTGGATCAACTCTCTCATTGGCGGAAGCATTAGCGGCTTCCTCTTCTGTTCAACCCGGTCTCCATATCAGCTCGTCCAATTTTCTTCCATTTAACCTGCTGGGACAACGCATTCCGGACCCGATATCGTAAGTGTTGATAATTCCCAGCCTTTCAAACAACGATTCATTGTATTTGATTGGAAAATGTAAAATTCAGTATCTATGTGAATCCCAACACAATAGTTTCGCTCCAGCGACGAATGCTTTCCGTATGGAACAAACGTCCTCACTTTCGGAAAGTTTATTTCCCGTGAAAAAGGTATTGGAGTCTCACGAAATCTAAATGAGGTATGTGATATGATGAGTTGAAGTACCTTGTTTTATGAAAAAGTTAACATGATCCTGCTTTCGTGATCAATTCCGGCGTCTTACTGAGACAGGTTTAACTTTGTAAAGTAAAACTTACCTTTAAAAATATGCACAATGTCGACTTACCTCAGAACGCGATTCTCTGTTATAGTCTCATAAATGACCATATGAGGATGTGGAACCACCCATGAGGCGTGCAAGAGCGGTACTTAAAAACTGCCCGCAAGGAAATAGGAAAACCAAGTGGTCAGTAATTATCCCAAATATGTGTAGTTCCAGTTATGTGAGCAGTTGTTACACGAGACTGACCTCACAGATGGGTGCTCAGTTTACCTTCTTCATCACCATACTAGTTAGGATCGATGGCGCAACTCTGATTAGTAATTTTCTTGTTATCCAGAAATTACAATTACCACATAAGTAATTTGGTTAACATTTGTTAGTAAATCTACTGTTTTTTTGTTGAGAAGACTTGGATAGCATTTCAGTAAGCTCCATTACTGTTTAAATTTTATTTTTTTAGAAGTGAAATGTGATTTACATTCCATCGTAACTTTTTCTTATGAGTATATACTGTGGACATCATTTTTTTAAAATGAGCATCGAACTGATGCTTCACTCCTGTTAGAATACATCAGCAGCGCATATCCTTACCATGATAGGGATCTGACTTCTAACACATAGTTTCACGAGGAAATTGTCCTGATCACTCTCTCAATGAACTTGTATAGGGCGTGACCGAATTAATACGTTTGACAGTTTGACCACACACATGTAAATAACGTTCAGGTTACCTGATCTTCCCAGAACGATTTGCAAACATCACTAGTTAATTATCGTTGAAAACCCAGAACGATGTAATCCTCTAACGCGTTATGACCTCAGTTCACATTACTGGTGACCAGTTGGAGGGTTGGTAGACCAAAACTGAACACCACGCACAAATTGCGTAAAGAGCTTAAAATTTACACAGTAGTTCGGCATTATAACGAAATCTATGCGTGATCTATGGGTGAACTTTAGTGATCAGTTTGTAAACAGGAATCCCCTAAATTTCGCCAAATTTTTACCCTATTTCTAAACTTGTCATAGACTGCCATTTCAAAGTGTCTAGCAGATTGCTGTTTGTTCTTTTAGGTGGTTCCTATCAAGTGACTTAGAGAACAAACACTTCAATATGAAACTAATCTCAGTTATACATGTCCGTCCCACCGTACCCAAAAATTAACTTTCGTGCTTCATTTCCAAACGGTCCATACTATTAGACAGTCAAAGAAGACCTTTATTCTACTTACGATTTATTACCAGCGACCATTTACACCTCTCAGCAAGGACTGTAATCAATGCAGCATGTCAGCTATTGCTATTAGTTGTATAGCGACCCAATTTAAAATACCTGGCAAGCTTCGTACGTGGATATGAGCCAAGTTCCTCCGCACGGAAACACACGGTTGCTATTTGACTCAAGCTGCGGTACTGAGGCCTTAAATCTAACTAGAATCAGACGCCATAGTCTTTTATAGACCAACGTCGACTTAGCGAGATTTGGCAGACTGAGGCCGACTACACTGATGTTCGTAGCGTCCATTTCGTTAGAGTTGCTTGCCGAATCCAAAGGACAGTCATTGTATAAACGACAATGTTTTGAACGCGATCGTGACAGTAAACAAGGTTCAATCGCACTTCAACACCTGGAACCTTGTACAGATTGTAAACTGCTCTGTGTGGTCGAAAGGTCAGTCGATTTACCAAAATAAGAGTTGATCATTGTGTTTTTAGAATGTTTACAAATCTGTTGAATAAAAGAATGACACTTCTTACTAAACGTCAACTTAAGATTTTGTCTGAACTAACCACACTGCCAAGCAGTGGATTTCAGGATTTACAGTTCACCTAGGCGTCACATATTCTGAGTGTTAAAATTTGATCACTGACTAGAGAAAGTAAGAATCTAGACATGTAAGTAAAAGGGCGCACATAAAGCCAACATGAAGACACAAGGAATGCTTGTCCGGCAAACGCAGTTCATCTAGTGGACATCTGAAACCGGCTATGTAAACTATCTGAATAACAAACAGAGGTCAGCAGATATTTTCAGATATTTTATTGGTATCTTCACAATGCAGTGTTTCAATACGATAGTTTGACCAAAATCAAAAGGCTGACCACGGTGAAATCGATTTGGTTTGACCACAATAAAATTGATTGAACACTACGTTGAATCATCTCCGACAGAGGAATCTAGGCACGTGATTAACCGCGTGATCAAGTGTTAGCCAGGCTTCGTCCCTAAAAAGCTATCGAACCTTTTACTCATTTACACTAATTGGAACGTTGTGAATGTATTTGTTCAAAGCTAACATGCTCATCTTCTTTCCATATTTCAATGATCTTCAACGATCTGGAGTCTTTTGGAGGCGCAACCACCGCCGTGGTTGAGATTAGCGACGTGACCGTAGGGCTGGGCTGTTTCTCCTCCACAGCTATCTCGCCCAGAAGTAAAAGTACACTAGCTTTATATCGTTCGGGAAATATAATCTCAATACGGTTGTTGCGTGAGTCGTGAGCAGAAACTCCCGTATTGATCTTACGAGGAAAACATACACAAAGATTGGAGCAAGAAACTCCTATTCATCCTAATCTACTCGATACTTGGAAAAGCTTAGCCTCACACGTCTAACATCAACTGTATTTGTTCACACCATTCTCACCTACGTGAACTAATCAGTTGATTTACCTCAAAAATAGCAGTTTTGTTTTCTCCCAAGTACACCAGCTGAATAGTGTATGAACTTTTCCGAGATGGAAAATTCAATCACACCGCAAAAAGATCGGTCAATTCTTCTTCTACTCCAAAATATAGATGAAAGTATCATCAAGTTCATCATCCGTACCACAATAACTAATAAGCAGAAAACAGACTGCCGAAAAGCGATAGCCATTCTGTTCAACTCGATCATTTTTCAACTGTTCTGTTTGAAGGAATTCGCAAATACAAACTTCCAAGCACACGTAAATCGTGTCACTTCTACAGCTACCAACCACAATAACCCAATATCATGGGAGAACTGGTGACCTAAAGTTTTTGAACACACCTTTAGCACAGGATGACCCTGGCTCACTCTAGGATGCTAGTTATCTACAAAGTAAAAACACACTATTCGTTCAGCTCACTGGTCGCTTTGGTTCTGTGATAATCTATAAGAATGGCGACGTGGTTGACTAGTCCTACTGATAAGCCGCTTTGATTATGAGTTCTATTGTTTGAACAGGGAAAACTAATCTCAGATTATCATTCTGCGGTCAAAAGGACACGAACTTGATACATTTTATTGTATCAAATAAGCTTTCCGGTTTTATCGCCGGTTGGAGAAAAACGTCTACAAAAGATGTGCTCCTGGTTGAACATAAATGATTTTCATTTCCAAAATGGCAATTTTTTGGACAAGAATCACTTGCTTTTATTGAACAGAAAATTCCAGAACCAATTGAAACTTCCGATATATGCATAAAATAAATGTACATTGTACAGTGTACATTGGCTATGATTCTCCTCATCTCGCTCTGTTCTAATCGTTTAGCTTAGCACCCCAAACTGGAATTATGGATCCAGCAATGAATCCACTTGGTTCGTTATACACGAACGGTACGGCGTTCGGCGAACTGATTAGTCCGTCTTATTCGATTCCCACGACAACATCCAACTACCCACTCTTGTCACAGTCTGTTGACCAGTACTTTGCACCTCTCGGACATATACTGACCCGGCAAAATGAGCATAAATCGGAGTTACCGTTTACAATCACAAATCCGGATTTGATCTATCCTGGTATCCATCGAACTCATGTACAGTACGCTCCTGCAGATGACCCATCTTCAAATCTCTGTTTGATCGGTAAGACAAACGTTATTTCAAATGTGCAATCGGGCAACATAGCCGCCGTTGTACGAGTGGAAGGTTTACAACCTGGTACCGAAGAGTCCATCATCTGGCGTCTTTTCTCCGCATTCCCTAGTGTGATATCTGTAAAGGTCAGTGGGGGGAACTGTACAATGACCACTCATGAAGCAAACTCCTCCTCTGATGTCGATATTGATACATGGCGAGCTCAGGTTTGGATGTCAGATTTGGAGCAAGCAAAATTGGCTGTGCGCTACCTGAATCGGTGAGTTTGTCTAAAGTTATATACACACTATGAATGTGTGGGCTTGGCAAGTTCCGAAAGTGGATTTTGTTAAGTGTCTTATGAAAAATAAGATACAAATATATCATTGGCAAGTACCAGTTATCTACCGTGGCAGACATCAGGACTATGTGAACATGAAGTGTAGAATATCTTCCTAAACCGTATCAACATGAATGAATTTTTAGTAAAGTTCACATAAAATTCGGTCACACTTGATTAAAAATACAGCTTGCTGATTAACCCTGTTTATTTCAATTTCGAAGTGAAACGTAAGGATTTTCTTAAGTTGTGTGTAACATTCAACGTAAACAATTTTGAATGTGGACTCAATCTTGGTACCTCAAGAGTCTCATCAGCATATAAACGAACACTTCAAAGACACTAAATAAAAGTTTAAAAATCATCACAAATCTAAAAACATCGGGAATCAATCACTCGTGAACATATCTTGTTGGGTTGGTTGACACAGTGACGCCAAGTTTACTTTTCGGGAGCTATTGTAATAGAAGGTCAAAGAGGTCAGATTGCAAGATCTGTAGCTTCTGTCAACGTAAGTATATCCAAACACAGAGATAGAGACGCTATTTGAATGATTTTGTTAACAAATCCAAGGACATAACGTTGGATGAGAACGATTTTGTATAGCGGATGACCCTTCGCTCCACTATAAATTGTACTATCCGTGTCGTTCAAAGGCAAGGCTTTCAATATTTGTAAATGAACACATCCTGAAGTTGATGAAAGGTATTCGGCAACTTCACTGAGGAGATAAACTGTGTTGCATCCCTACCATTTCACTTAACAGACTTCTTCAGGTTTTTCACCCGGCTTACTCAAAAAATATCGGTTGTCTAATCCCAGTAACCGACTACTGATTAAGCACAGTAAGAGAGTATACATGGATAGTAAAGCGTGTGCCATGTGCTACCTATAAGGTTGTACATATCTTGCACAGACGTCAAACAAAAGCCGCTGGTATAGAAACTTCTGAATACAATGCATATTTCTAAAAGTAGAACTTGTATACTACTTTTTTGTGGATAGGAACTAATGCCAACGGTCATTTTTTGGGGTACAAATGTGGGGCTCAGTGAAACAAAACATCCGCTTAAGTCGAGCATCCTTCTTTCAGATAATATGTCATTTTGTTTTCACAGGCGATGATAGAGAACTCAAAAATCTCTCAGTTTTGATACAAAAAAGACATCCGTCATTTGTAATGTGCGACACCTGAGATGACCGCAGATTAAATACACGGAAACTTCTACTGCTGGTCTGGGATTCTAAACGAATCACAAAATTTTGAAACGCTACACACTCCCCACAATAATGGCCAAGCTGTAGTCACATAATAAGCAAAGTTTATGAATTTATTATTGTGTGATACTAAGTTAGAAAGACCATTTTACCACTGCGTTGAACGACTTTTTCTGAACAGTTACATTCACTCGAACTCATTATATTCAAGATATACAGAAAGTTCCAGACGTTTATGACCTACAACCAGTGAGAAGACGCATTATTAAAAAGACAGATATAGTGAAAAACCAGACCTAAGAGGTCCAAAGCATTTAACGAATCAAGCCGAAAACTAATGAAGAATCTAGCTGAGTGAGTGGCTGTATGGTTGACTCAGAATGACATGAAGAGTCCATCACGCATATATAACATGATTTGTTCAACTCATGGTCACATAGTAGAAAGCCCGCGCAACCCATGTTGGGTACAGACACAGTTTGAATCCATTTTTGCACACTTTTACCCGTGTTGCATCAATGATTGTGAACTGCAGGCCATTTATGCACGCCTTTGGCACGTGGCAGGCAAGATACAGACGACGGTCGACTAATACATATGGAGTAACCGTAACCAATACAACTGCACGTTCATAAATTACAGAGTAGGAGGTGTTTGACAGTTTCAAAAGCCCGCGTAGAAGTGGTCACTAGGACATAATCTCCAACAAAACTGAAGATTGCTTACTGAAAATAGTGACATACAATCCCAATATGCCCGACAATAGTTCGAGTTAGACCAATTGTCTTTCGGTCTTTCTATTCGAACTGAAATGACAGTTCAGTAGAATAGTGAGTTTATCCAGAAACACCTTCCTGATACCGTGTCTGACATAGAGCCGCGGAAGAGTCAGTAAAGTTTCGACTATGAGACGTTTTGTTATATGGTGTCGATTTAAGTGAAAAGACAAATAAAGAATCAGTTCATCTAAATGTGAGAGGAGACTGTGTACTGAGTTTAATGGATTAGACATACTATTCATTTTACTCACACACACACACATGTTGTATAGTGCAGCCGCGATTTAACAGTCTGATCCAGTGCGGAATACCTGATTATTTTATGCTGTCATAATAGGCTGACGATGCAAATCGGAACGAACGTTGAGATCAATCCCAAAGACAAAGTGCTGACTGGAGTGTAAACCCAACGCTGTTCCTTTTGATCCTAAAAATAACAGCAGCGTTTACGCAACCTGCATCATTTTACAGAGAACGTTTCGGATTTCGTGGTTAACTCGGTCTAAACCGTTCTAGTCATACTTAATGTATAGTATGTTATGCATTTTGGGTTTTACATAATGGTGGCAGACTTGTACTTCTCTTATAAACCTTCTTGTATCGCTTTCCAGTAAGTATGATAGTCACTCCATTTTTTGAGCAAGCTGGACACATTAGTTAATCGCTACCTCACAACATGCAAACAAATTAATTTATAAAACGGTGAATACCTGCGAATCTCCGGAATACTCAGACGACACAAATGATGAAATGAGATTATTTCGCGCGCAATGGTCAACACTAGCCATAAATGTGAACATATTTAACGACTTCGTTACAATTTACTCTGCAACACAGTTTTCTTTGTTACCACAAACCATTAAGTAACCTCCAGTCCCGGTCAAACAACGAATTCTTATGCTATCCACCGGCACGTGAATCTTCTGTAGCCTCGAGAGTATAACAACTTGTGAAACATCTAAAATATCTGGAACTTGGATCAACAGTGACTTACTTGTGTACTGATTGTTTGTTTTTGCAAAAAGATGTGGTCCACTTTGTGATAATTATTCTTGTAGGGAGTCAACTATGACAACCTATACACATTAACGAGCAGGTGTTTTCTATACACTGTTAATTTGAATCCGATTTTTGTATCTCTCTGAGTGTTGGTAACTCACAGAGGTTATCATTGCTAAAAAACAACTGTTTTTCAACTATTCCTCATTTTCAGCTGCATTTTACAGAATCGAATTCTGCAAGTGACATTCGAACCAACCAATCATATTTCCGCTACTCCGATTAACGGCTACTTATCACTGAACGGTCATCCGCTGATCAATTCATCCACACCCACAATGATTTACACGAATTTGAACGAACGATTAAAGCCCTGAACCTTGATGAGCTACCCGACAGTTTGCGGTATTAACTGAATGAGAATGCATATTTGTACTCCAGATCTGTTTTTGCTAATCTCGACTGATTTTCAACAAACAAAAGAACGGAGAATCTTGGCACCCATGTATATTGATGCAAATGGATCAAAATTGTTTTTAATAAATTGACGAGTTTATTTTTATCCATGCTTATATCGACAAATGGCAGTGCAGAAATTTTCTACATTTTTTACTGGTTGTTTGGTTCGGCCTAAACAAGACGGAGTCTCGTTGTTCTAGTGAGCAAAGTGATTGATAAAACATTGAATTGGGGCGTCATTGAACAGTGCAAATAGTTGAAAAGGAATGTGAACAAACGTATGATGATCACTCTAATGAATTTCTAGCAGGACACCTACATTTTTGCAGAATAAGTTAAATGCTTGAAGAGGTAGATTTGGTGAAAGACTGGTATTGGGCTGGGGTCAAAATTTGGCGTCATGTGGTGAGTGCAGCAATCTGACGGATGTTAGCTTAGTCATGAAAGGTTCGTTTTGTTCCACCGTCGTGCAGTTAAAATTCTTTTGTGTATCACAACATTACGATGATTATAGTGGTCGAATTTATTTTCCATGCATGTACTATTGAGAACGCGGACAAGGGCACGTGACTTCGGCTCCTTGGACCTGACCTGATCTGAAAAGGGCACGGCCCTTATTCACAACTCGCTGTACTTTCATGAGTGAAAGAACCAACTATCCCCTTACCAGAAAAGAACAAAACTTGTTATTGTTATCAATACTCACTACAAGGTACCAATCGGCCACGGTACTTTTGCTGTAGATAGATTCTTCAACTAGTCAGCACTTCACTCGATTCAGTATTGTATCGCTAGGCTCGGCGTACCGAGCGTCAAGACACAAAATTTGATGTCATTATCTTAACAGACAGTGAGGTAGAAGAGTGAGCGTGTAGATTTTCAGCGGTGAGTCATTCACTAAATGCATGGATATTCCTGCAATCCAATACAATGATGATTTAGGTTATATATGTACTGCTATCCTGTCAACTTGAAACAGTGAACCGGTACTTGTGGAACACATCGCCAGCCGATTTATTACTAGCGATATAAGCGAGGAAATTCAAGATGGCAGTGCTATGGTTGTCTAATAAACTCTCGTACTGAAGACTCAGTCGTCTTGAGTAGAAAACAAAACATTTTCCTGACAACTTTATAGCAACTGCGGTGGTTTTTCAACTGTGCACGCTATCGAGAATGTGGCGTTCAGTCAGACAGAGAAATGAAAAACTAGTCTGTTTGGAGATCACTATGGATTATCAAGACGAAGGATGGCGGGAGGTGAATGTACATTGTCAGAATCGTAACGGATTGAAAGCTCCAACACAGTCATTTAACATTTCAGGCAAGCTAATCGGTGGTTATTCATTTTGTTCACGAGTATGCATATGTGTTTGATCCGGACAGACTGAACACTGAAAACTACGCCGAATACTATCCAGTCCGACAAAAATGTGCACTTGTGTATGTATTCGAACGCCGTAAAATACTGATCTCATGGCGTGTTCGTTGTAACGCTTCCATACTAACAAACGTGTTCGTTATCCAGCTTTACATCCGCTTATATCCAAGTCTGTGTGGCTTGGCATTGTACAACGCGTTAGTAGAGTCGCATGGCGAATGACAGCAAACGCAGTATTTTTAAAATTGAGAATGTTGGCTTGATTGGTGCATGGTGTACGACTGATTTCAGAGTAAACCTCATGTGGGCTGCATCTGTGACGGGGACTACTGTCTAGGGAAAATACAACTTATCCTTCTAGTTTCAAGTGTCAGGGTTGTTTAACTAAACATGACTCAATTCACGACTTAAATAGGTGAAAAGTGGAAATCAAAATGTCCCTATCTGGTAAGAAGTTGAGGCAATCAAGTTATTTCCGTGTACGTTTGATTCGACATGCAGAACAAGGAGGACAAGGTGACGGGTCCACCAAAAATGTCAACATACTGTCAGATTCGTTAAAGCCACTCAAATTAGAAACCACACCATCATAATTTGTTTTGATCGCTGAATTTCATCATGTTTCGCAAATGATGTCCTCCATTGGAACCTTACTGAGGGTCTAAATTGGTTCTATCCCCTTAACTTCTTACAAGGAACAATTTGAACCTTGTTATTTTGTTTCCAAAAACAGGATCCCACAAATTATCGGTTAAAATAACATCAGATCTTTTGAACTGATTATCCGAAGCTTTCTTATGGTGTTAAGCGACAAACTATCAGGTGAACTAGCTGATTTCTCACGTGCAACAATGTTTTTCGTTGATCAAGCAAGTAATCGTCTTAATGATTGGCCATCTGCATTCAGTATATGGCACAAAACTATTAGGCGTCGATACATTTCGATCTGCTGAATCAAAAACAGTGTTGTCAAAGCCTTGAAATTCAAACAAAACGCAACAAGAAAATGAATATAGGAGTACTTTTACTAGTAACGAGTCAAGACTTAAATGAAGAATCAGGTGTGAAGAAATTGCAGCTGAACTAAGTGCCCCGCAAGCTCGTCATTCAAGCAACAGAGTAGTTTTCAGTACTACACTTGCCAAGTTATAAAGTGCAAAATATGGCATTGGTGTTTGCCGTTAAATATAAATAAGGTTCGACATGGTCAGTTTACTCTCATTGTGTGACCAACAGTCATAAGGTGAACCTTATGTTGCAGCTACTGAATTGATGATTCAGAGTGTAAATCGATTTCTTCTCCAGATTTTCCACTTTATTTATCAAATAGCAGCTTCCCGATCTTTATTGTGGTTCAGGATAGGCTTGAAATTTCTATAATTCTGCGTCTCGATTTATCCACTTGAAGCAAACTGAAAGACTGCTACTCGACGTGATGTAAATCTCCGTCAGATTACAAAACTACTTCACAAATTAAACCTTCTCATTGCCCGTCAACCCAATAAATACAACTGACATTGTCATTCATGATAAACACTTCAGTTTAACACCCGAACACTTGCGAACCCGTTTATCCCTCACGCGTTCTGGAATGTGAACGTTAATCGTTGTAATTCTGCATGTAATCAAACAGCTTTCCGTATTATGGTCAGTTCTGCAATGTGAAACAAAATTTTCAGTCCAAACATACAGTGCATTATTGTTGGCTGTCGTGTGTGAGCCGTTTCAATAAGGATATCAACTGACCAAAAACATGTATACCCTTGTATTTGTAAACCACACACGAAGTCACCGTTAACGGATTATATTTAGAGGACCATTAAAATGCATAAAATGTTGTCGTCATTTTCGACAAACGATTTGTTGTTCTACTTTAGCACTTCGATTTTGGGTGCGCTATTCTCGACTTTGGTAAAATGTCAAACAGACCGACCATTTAATCGAACACTTAATCGGTTTATCGCACAGTTGATTGTGTCATACTGACCTTTAGATATCTGGTATGTCTGATGTAACGAATTTCCACAAATCTACGCTTAACTGCTCTGTTTAATGTCAAAGTTGCTCGGCACAGTAATGAATGTTTCCAACGAAAATGTGTGTATTACAACGTTCATTTGCTAGGTGAAACTACGAAATGTGACTATCTGCTGCCGGTCGTACGTCAAAGAGAAAAAGGTCAATGCTTGGGACAAAGTGTAATCCAACAGGAAAGACTGTTCTACTTTGTTCATTCAATTCATACAGTGCTAAAGCGAAATATTATAATCACTGAGCCCTTAATTATTTACGCAGTATTATTGGCACTATGAGCAAGTAGGCACTTCAGTAGTTTTTTGTTAACAGCAACTTCCTATAAAGCAGCCTAAGGCAATCGTTTACAGGTGACAGAGTAATTATAACTCAGAGTATATCGGTGTGTATCATTCGAAACCTTCACAGGACTAGGCTATTTTTAATTTATCGCTTGACGATGCAATCGTAACTCTTGGAGTCCAACGGCATTTTCAAATTTGTATCATCAACTCATACTAGCCTATAATTGTGTTTGGCTGGGTATAATGTGCTCTGTGGTTACACGCGGTTAACTTATAACATCTCAAATCAGCCTGTCAAACAACGCTGTACACCAAAATCCGGAGAACATAGTAATTTATTATGCTGCATGGTATAACACAAGGTACGGATCAAAATATTAGACATTCTAATATATTCCGTAGGAACAAACAACAACAATACCACATCACGGTTCACCTCTCTATTGCATGCTGAAATTGGTTCGTTCCGGGGTAGGTCGCACTCAGAACAGCTATTGAAAATATACGTCATTAAATTAGGCGACCGATTTTGTTTAAAAACTGAAGAGGATTTTTAGACATCCAGTGTGTCGACTGGGAGAATGAGACTTTATGTCAACTGTCTAAGAGCGCATGTGCCTAGTTTTTTCACCTGCAGGATGAACCTTCTGCAAACGTAATTTGAAATCCTGAATTGAACAACACACAATAAAAACAAAGGAGGCATAACTGTATTTGTTTACATAACCTGCGCAATCGGTTCGACCCCAAAAATAACCTGGAGTAGCAATTGTATAGTAAACACATTTTTAGTCGGACGGAAATTATACACAGATAAAACCGTGATGTGCGTAACTAGATTGTTTTACCAGAGCACACAACAATTTACCAGACCAAGTCAACTTTAAGTCCTGAGAATTTTAGCCAAATTTTCAGTAAACTCACTTTATATATTACTCATCCGGAGTGAAAAGGGTGCTCACTGCGAAATAGTTTAACAATGCAAACTTGATTAATAAAAAGTTGTAAAAAATAAACAATTTGCTGTTTTCAGTTGCTGAAGGAAATGTTTGAACAAAGCAGTTAGAACACGAACACTGGTAAATGCAAGCATTTCGTATTGACTCGTCAGTACCAAATTTACAATAACACGGGTGCGTTTATTTTATAGCAAACAACTAGAGGGGTGGATAATCAATAAGCGGGATAAGGTGGGTCATTAAGTCCAGGGAAGGGTCAAGTTCACGAACGGTTGTTTCTGAACCTAGAGAGCTGGCTTGAGTCGATTGATTGCGACTGCTTCAGCAAACCGTAAGAATCTTGGGTTAGAATGACGTAACAGGACTCTGAATGTACAAGATCGATCGATAACGTTACCAGTGGTCAGGATGTGTCTTGCTACTGAGGAGGTTGGCTGTTTACGCGTTTCAGCAACACTGCCGTTCTCCGGTAACACGGACTTCTGCACCCATTTAGGTAGATGTTCCTTCATTCTGAAGCTCACGCATCTCTCGTTTCTGCCTATGTAACTTTCTCCGCAGTTACATACAAATTGGTAAATACAGTGTGAATTGGCACCGGTAGGCTGATTTCCTTTGACTGAAGGCACCGGTAACTTCTGAGTCCGAGCAATTACACGGAGTTCGGTTGCATTGAAAGTTTGCTTAATCGAATTCCTCAAGCGTTGTTTTGATTGGTGCATGATATAACCACCCTTAAAAGACAGCTCTATGTAGACCTTCTTTTTCTCTACAGTGGCCACCTCTTCGGATGGTACTGCTTGTCTACTGTGCCTATCTATCAACCTTCCCGGGGTAACCATTTGATTGTAAGACAGAAGTAATGAGATCTAGTTCTTTCGCAAGACTGTCATGAGTACATATTCGCCTTGCCAGTGTAAAAAGCGTCATCACTAATTTTCGTTTACGCTGGACCAGTGTGAAGCTGTTGAAGTTTAAGTATTGATCGGACCACGTGGATTTCCTATAGACAGTTCTTTTAACCGAGCAATCTTCTCGACGACTTATGAGTATATCTAGAAATGGCAGACAGTTGTTAACCTCAGATTCGCAAGTAACCTTCAAGTTAGGGTGACAAGTATTTAGACGTTGCACCAGGTTATCTATAGCCTGTTTAGATCGACTGAATATTAATGTGTCGTCGACGTAACGCTTGTAATATGACAAAATTCCTATATCCGTAGCTAGCTGTTGCTCAATTTTTATCATGAAAAAGTATGCTAAGATGGGGCTCAGTGAACTTCCCATGGCTATTCCGTCTATTTGACGGTAGGATTGTTTGAGAAAACGAAAACTGCCATTCTCAGTACAGAGCAGCAAAGTTTCCCTCAATATGTCAGTCGGAAGTGACAACGAAATGTCACTCATTTCAACGAGTTCACAAATATAGTCAATCGTTTCGTGTAGTGGGACATTTGTGAACAGTGACTGAACATCTACAGAGCATATCAGTTCGTTAACAAGATTTATTCTGTCCAAGTCACTGACCAATTCAAAAGATTCCTTAAAGGAATGTACCTGAACTTTTTGTCCTAATGGAATTAGAGTAGCGACTAGCCAGCGTATCAATTTATGGTAAGCGAAGTTTGTCATTGCCAAAATTTGCTTAAGTGGCATTCCAGACTTGTGTGTCTTTGGTAGACCATAAAGTTGGAGTATTGACGATCTACAAGGCTTAAGAGATTTATGCGTCACTTTATCAATAGTCCTCAAATGTAAGAGCAGCTTAAGATGTCGTCTTATGCGATCCTCTATTTCGGTGACGTTATCCACCTTCTCCATTCGCTGGAACTTTGTTTTATCATCCAATATTGACAAGATCTTCTGTACATACGCATCTTTGTCTAAAACGACAGCCCCAGAGCCCTTGTCCGGCTTAAGTATAACTACGTTTTTTGACTTAAGCTCTCTTAACGATTGCAGCTGTTGCCTCGTGATTGCACACCGGCTATTACTAGGAGTCGTGATAAACCCATAAGCTATATCAGTGAACTTGGGCTTTAACCGACCTAGATTGTCAGCACTAGTTGGTCGAAGGAAATGTGGCCAGATGAAAAACGATAAAAGTTCTAGAACGTTTCCGTGCAGTTTTGGAAGGCAGAAAGACAAATCCAAACTGTCGCAGAATACACATGACCAACTCTTCCAACAAATAATGAAGTTTATGATATTCGTTGTTGAAAAATCTGCGATTCGACTGGATTCGAACCGGTGACCGGAAAAGCATGCCTACTTGCAACAATTGTTCCAACAACTGAGCTGCAAAGCCGTATCAGTCTACTTTACAATTATGTTTAACTCGCTCGTAATGCCTCAACCATAATTACATATCCTGTTATTCTTTCAATTTTTTTATGTTGCTGCCACGTAAGTCTTAGTCATTCGCATCTTCTCTTAAAAGCCATACTCTTGTTAAGCCCAGCGAATGATTCCATAGGTAATTTTCTAAGGCTACAACGTTAAATGGTATGTTGTTCCTGCACAGGGCAAGTGCATTGTGGAACAATCTGTCAGATGAAATCAGACTGGATAAACGAGGATAGGGCATCAACCTGGGTCTACTAATAGTTTGGTCTCCAGGACCATTGAAACAGGGGGAAATACGCTGGATCTATCATATTTGCAGTTGGTTAGTTATTTGCATTACAAAATCTGTCTTTGTGGCATATCCGATAAGGTTTGTTTGAGTCCCTGTTGCGTTTACTTTGGTCTAACTTTTTATCATCTAAATTCTTCTAAGTTTTGACCCTCTAAAACTGAAAATATCTGCCGATTTCTCCTCCTTTTCCGAGTCGTCCTATACAGCTCTAACTATGCGTGAACATCCTTGGATTCCTGCAGTCTGTATATTTGCCATATGTTCTTAGAAGTTTGGTTTTACTTTGCTAATAACGTCAGTTTGTTTACCACTCATGAAAAGTCCTTATGAGGCAATATTGGTGGAAAAAACATAACTGAGTAGCAACTCGATAAGACCGCATGGACGACAAGTCTTACCATCAGTGAACAGCTCAAGCAAGAGAAAGATAAAGTGAAATTCTTAATGAAACGAGAAATCATTTAATTCAGACGATCATACTCAGTTTGGTCATCAAACAAAGGAATCGAAACTCAACGGTGAAGAAGATGAGGTCTAATTAAATTGAACACATTTCTGGAATATTTATGTGGAGAACGAGATTAAGCGTACCGTATTTTCAACGATGCAAATGCGAACCAAATGATATAGTTAACTTCCTGCTCGAGAGCTTGATTCAGCAGCTTTTGGGAGAAACGATTTTCTTGTTTTTTTTGTATGTACACTTCTACACTGATGCCGAGGGTTGCTTCACTGCCCACTATGCAAACAAACTCAGCCAAAAGTTATCGGTCTCGCTCAGCACGCACGCAAAAGCTGAACACTTCTGTTAGCAAACAGCTAACAGATTTGTTTCACTACTTAAGTACTTGAATACTTAGACAATTTTTGGCTACAAGAATTATTCACATGAAAACCTATCACAAACATTATGCGTCCGCACAGTTCTAGGGAATGATTATGCTCCATTTAAATGCAGCGCGCACATTTTTGAAGCACAATGCTAGCACCAAACATAATTCAAACTAAAGAGTAGATCTTTCGAGCTATGCCACTTTCGCGGTTACCTAGCAAACACTAATTAGTTAATTGACAAATCGCCTGTCCCATCCAGCGTTTATACGAAAGAAGGTAAGTTTAACAAACGGTGACTTCGTTGCCAGTGTCCACACTTCTCTCCGGACAACTAGCCATTCAGTACTGTGATCGGATCGGATTGGTGTTTTCGTGATTGAATAATGTTCCGCCAACCGGAGATCACGTACAAGCTGTTGAAAACAGAACTCTGGTGATACTCGGTCTGATCTTCCATCTCTTCAAACCTACTTGCGAACAACAATCTGACAGGGGTCCGCTCCAAAATCATTTTAAGATTTCGCACCAAAATTGGACCAATAGTTTTGGTGTCAAATCTTCTATTCACTTGGTTCTTTGTTCAGTTTTGACCTTGTAAGTGCCATTAACATCGGCCAAGAATAAATCCAAAAGTCTATGATACTTATATAATTCCACAATTGTATGAGCAGCAATAACTTGCTACAGCCAGTCTGAAGTCTCTTCCCCACCACTTATGTGAGAGATTGGAGATCAAGCATCATTCTCAGGTCTATTAGAAGTTCTAAATGAGAGTATACTGCGAATGCCAAGGATAATGAAGGTAGACAGGCACGCCATACAACCGTAGGTCAACCAGTCTACGTGGTATCATGATTGAAAACAAAATCTTTAAATTGGGCCCTCGGAAATGAAGATAAACGAAGAAAACAGGCAATTTCTAAGACGTACGGAAGCCGGTCCAATTGTTTCCGGAGTAAAAGTGGTCAAGCAACATCTTTCTTCACTTTTCGTAACTGCAACAATACATATTGGAACAGTTTTGTAAAACTTCCGTACAGCATTTCTCCCTACAAGAAACGCCTGAGAACAGCAAAAGTATTGCTCCAGGAAATTGGTTTCACTTTGGAAGAAAAATCAGTTCAAGCTAGTAGAACCAGATCAACTTGGGTGCGATATAATGAATAAGACATTGCTGCTGCACAGCATATGAGAAAATAGAAAATCATTCCTGATTAATATTGTACACATTCCAAGACTCGAAATTCCATGAAATACAAAGTTCTAACAGTAATGTATCATCGAGTGGCCCTGGCTTAGAGTTAATTGTACTCAGGATGCAACTGCCAAATGATAAAAAAGTCTAATCGTGAGGACAGGCAATGATAATACCTCTGGTGGAGAATACAACCAAGTAAATAAACCTGAAAGGACCTGTTTTGAAAGACTCAGACTTCGACCAGGTTCGATCCAATGAAATTAGCCACAATTTTTCAAATGGCACATGCTCCACCAGCCTATCCAGGAAACCCTCAAGAGTAGATCATAAAATATTCATTCATTATATGTATATATATGCATACAACGTCAGAAGTGGCTCGAAGAAAAACGTAGAAAATAAGCTGACCCAGTTAGTGGAACGCAATCCAAAATTTCTGTCTTGAAGCATTGTGATTATAGATTGACTAAGAAAAATAACGTTCATTCGGGTCATAGAACTCACATGTAACAAAACAATCTCATAATTAATGTTGCGGGTGACTTCAGGACTATGTCACCGACTGTGTCGTAAAAGAAAGACGCTGTTCAGTTGGCGTTTATGCAGTTTATTAATCTGTTTCAAGGAGTGCCCGAACGCTCATGGATGAACAATATTTTTGAATTAATTCTATCTTGTTTTTAGGTGCGATCAGATACCTCATTGATATGCATCACCTGACCTATACTGCTACCTTGGCGATGCAGTCGGGCTTATGTGCTGTTTTGATCCGGCGGGCTATGCTGACTAGGACTCCGGTCCCTCCAAGTGCAACCATGTTAGACTGGCCAAAGGGGAGCAGTCAGACGAAAAGCAGTTACACTCATAGGATTGGATGTCGCACTACTGACCGCGTAGGAGTGCTTAGGTAGTGAGGCACGATCCTATGGGCATACAGCAGAACTATTTTCATAGTTGCGGCACTTCTGTCTTCCTTATCAGGGAGAAGGGGGTTAGAAAAGGTACCTGCAAACAAAGAGCACTCCGATCGCCCAACGGTTGACCGTGACCGCCGGCGTATTATCTAATACGGTCGAAAAACATTTAGTATAGCCCAAAAGCCTGATGTATCTTCCAGTACATCCACTGCGCGGAACAGTGCTCAGAATCAGACAACAATGTCTTATTCACTGCGCCCTCGGGCTAGGCAAGCTCCTCACTGCCAAGTAAGTCAAACTATTGGGTCATTGATTCCGGGTAAGGTCCCTCCAAGAAAACCCTGTGTCCTGTTGTCTCACAGGTCAAATTTTTGAGTAAGAGACTCGGGGTGGGGTCCCCCGAGTCAACCCCTTCCGCGGCATAAACGACCGGGAAGTATCAGAAGTTATTGGTCTCTTGACAGTGACATTACTAACCGAATACGATTTTCTTCAACTGTTCTACCCTCCAGTTCTTTTGCCTTCCATGCGCCTTCGAGCCATAATTGCTTTCTTAGGTCAAGACAACTGGTAAACATTGGCGCCTCCAATGTCCGCACTCCCCGGCAAGCCGGTCAGCAAGCTGCTCTGGCTAGGATTCTCTCACGTCGTGATATTGATCTGTACTGCGTGTCAGAGACGCTAGTCTAGGATTCTAGCACGGTCAACCATTTGAGCTCACCTCTAGAAAACAGTCGATCCAAGCGCTTTTCTCTCAGGGTTTTTGGTGACGTCGAAGCTGAATCTCGCGGTCAGGCTGGAGTGGGAATCTCACTGAGTTCCAGAGCGGAGCAATACTTGCTCTACTGGATCCTAGTGGACAGTCACTTGTGCGCTGTCAGACTCAGTACATCAATAAAAGTCTGTCAACTAAAATCAGAGAAGCTTTTTGTATTCACTAATATTGGTGTACGATCCAACGGACGGCTGTTCGGATGCTACGAAGGATACGTTCTATGACGCCCTCGTTGACCTTACGAAACAAACTAAGCACTCAGACATCATCATACTAGCGTCTTTCTCCAGAACAGAGACGGCTGAGAGGTATGTTTGGCGTCCTTGCACAACGCACTGAAGATGGCGACGGACTGCTGCAGCTGTCACATCCCACGGTCTGTATATTTCGAGCACCGCATTCCAACACAGGAAGAAGCACTGTGTTACTTGGAGTCCTCCGTGTGCTTCTCAGCCATGTACACAGTTGGATCATATAGCAGTTAGTTACAGGTGGCGCCACTCTGTCAAGGACTGTCGTTTCTTTTGGAGCAACCACCTGGATTCGGACCATGCTGTTGTGCGTGCCCGTTTTGTTTTATCATTTGCCCAAAGGACACACGCTCGTAAATGTAAAATGCTTAACTGGAATTCGAGCGATGAGGATGTAAAAACGCTTACCAAAAGGCGTTGGTGAAGAAGTTACCCAGTTCGAGTCAAATGAAGGATCCTAATGAACACTGGGAACAAGTCACCGAAGCCATGAATGCATGCTGTGAACAGGCATGTTCCGAAGCAGCTGTTCAGTTTCGACAGCACTGGATTTCTGTCACGTCGATAAACCTCATGAACGAGCGTCGCTCGATCCCACCTGGTTCTGAATATGATGACGACTGTCAAGAACTTCAGCGCAAGCTGACCAGAAGCTTGCGCAAAGACCGTGAGCACTACTTGATCGAACAATCGAGAGAGATGAGAAAAGCCTTTTTACCTAGGAATAGAAGAAGGCTTTTATCCCTGATCTGTAGTTGTACTGACCGTCGAGTTGATGTAAGTGAGACGATATGTAAAAAAATGCCTCACTTATCACCAGTCAATCGCGCCGACTCGACAGGTGGGCTGAACACTATGAAGAACAGTTCAGTTGACCTCAACCAAATCATGTGGACGACGGGACCCGATTGGTCACACTGATCTTACTTCGCCCCTCTGCCGAAGACATGCAGACCAACGCTGGGCAAGGTTAGTGGCCGGGCTGGTTTGTGTGGAATGTGCTTCGCACCTTGAAAGTGTATAGTACTGCTTCAAGACTGGGGTATTTCCACTCCTACATTCTTTATTGCAGGTATTGAAACTGCTCCGCATATCTGGGTAGTACCATATCGTCAGCTTGTAATATTGCTGATGAGCGAGGATAACAGGGAGGATAACAAAGACACGAGTTGCCTTTGCCAAACCGCAATATCTGTAGCCTCGAAAAGACGTCCGGTTGTCGCTGAAAGGAAGAGTATATAATGCTTGTGTACGTTCTGTTTTGCTCTATGATTTGGAAGTGTGGCCTGCTCGCAAGGGAGAGATCAACAGGCTTGCTGTGTTTGACCGTCGTTGTCTCCAACAATTGGCCCATATTAAGTGGACTGATCGCGTGAGCAATGTGGCCGTTCGCCAGCGCACTTCGGAACGCTCGGGATGCGCGATCAATTGGTAAACTACTCACGTTTCACAGCCTGCGATGATTGGGTCACGTACTCCGTATGTCACCTAAACGTTTACCGTACCGGGCATTATATGCTGAGGCCACCAACAGTTGGGTCGAACCACGTGGTGGTCAAGCAACAACGTGGTCACAAAATATGAATACCTTCACTGCTCCATTGAGTAAAGTGGGTGGGTGCCGCCTGCCTGGATGGGGTCCTCGTGATCACTCAAACCGCTGGTTGGAGACGCTATCCGAGATGGCGATGTGTCGCAGTCAATGGCGTGCCTGTATCCATACCATTTCTAGTTCGTCCGCTTAGTCTGATTTTAACAATTTTCAACCATCTTAGTAACGTTTTCTTCTAGTATATTCCACGTTACTGTTGAGGTGAGCGGCAGCTCGAGCCACAGTACTTTTTGGTCAGGCTCATGACTGCTATGTTATTGTTGTTGTTGCTGTTGTTGTTGATGATGATGATGATGACGATGATGATGATGATATGGGTCATCCTTCAAATCAGAATGTTCTTGAACCCATCAGCGAAAAAGATACGAAGACCAGATTTGACACTGCCACTCACCTGTATCACCCACTCCCAATTAGTGGACAACGACGAAAATTTGTCTTCCATATATGACGTACGCAGTAGTTATGCTAACAGTTAGGTGAAAAACGACAGAAAATCGCTGAATAAATAATCTGGCACGAATGATTTTATATAATTCAGTTATCCGTCCCATTGACAATGAGAAAACAGACAGGATTAGAAAAATGCAAAATTATTGTGTAAGATGTATGGTTAAACATCATGTCGTTGAGTGTTTTTCAGTTAAATACGTAACATGAGGTACAATCAAATTAGCATGTGTGATCCTGTGAACAAACATCTGGACTAATCTATTACTATTCAGTTTGGGAGACGGATCAGTCAAGTGATTAACTAATGATACCAGATAGTAAAGAATGTGGAGCGCGGGAGAAGGAATGACAAACCGTCGGTGAGTATGCGATTGGAGGTTCATGCGTCGATTAATTGAGTAACAATTGGACAGCAAAGTATAAAAACACTTCGGAACTTTTTAATAACTCTCAGGAGAAACCACTGGTAAGTCGCCGTCTTCTGAATACCATTTGAAGTGATTCTTGAATAATATTGCGCCATAAGCAAACAACTCGCATCCCACTGACTTCAAGAAAAGGATCCAGTGTCCACAACCACAATCAAACTTTAATTATCAATCTACCTGTTTCTGCCATTTGCACTACGCTGTCCGCACAATGAGAGTACTCAGAGCATCTTCTCAACGGCTCCTGAACACCAAAATTGGGACAGTGAACAAGGCAATAACAAAACATAAATTGCATGCATTCGGTCGCCGAATAATTCCGGTTAAAGCGTCCCGCGTTATCTGTCAGAAGGTGGGCAAACACATTTTAACGTTTCTCCAGGCGCTTCAACACACCATATAAAATCAGAAACAGATGATAATGAACCTACCACTAGCTTGGTACTACATTGCGTGAACGAAATAGCCTACCGCTTCTTACTTCTATATTCCACTTTTTCATTTCCACCTCACATTGTCTGTTCTTCAACGAGCGGTTACTGTACATCGATTGCTTGTGTATCTTGCTGTCCAATTGTTATCCCATTAATCGATGCATGAAACTTCAATCGCATACTCACCGACGGTTTGTCATTCCTTCTCCCGCGCTCCACATTCTTTACTATCTGGTATCATTAGTTAATCACTTGACTGATCCATTTCCCAAACTGAATAGTAATAGATTAGTCCAGATGTTTGTTCACAGGATCACACATGCTAATTTGATTGTACCTCATGTTACGTATTTAACTGAAAAATACTCAACGACATGATGTTTAACCATACATCTTACACAGTGATCTTTGTGTTTTTCAGATTTATTCATCGACAACATAAATTTCAATAGGTTTTTGCTCGACATCTCCCTTGTGAGGGAATTGGATTCATTTTAATTTCTAAAGTGTTAGTGGTATGATTATAAATGTTTTTTTTTCTGGATTGAACGAAGTGTTTTATCTCGTCGAAGTAATTTTCCTATTAAAGTTTCTGTTCTAGCGGGGTAAAATCATAGGGGAACTTCGCATAGCGTTTGCTGAATTCAGTCTCCATCAATGGTCTGTGACCTTTACAACACTACAAAGCCAAACCTGATATCAGGGATGTAACTGGCTTGGTGACAGTGGAACAGAAAAAGTTCCTCTTTCTTTTAGCTCGCATGCTCACGTGGGAGCTGAACACCTACCGGAATTTCTTGCCACTAGGTTCGTAGTGATGTAAAAGAACTAAAGCTGCCGCAGAAATGCTTTGAAAACAGTAGGACAGTATATCCTTTCTCTATACTAACAGTTTAGTCTAAGGTATCACAGAAGTTAACGATTTCTTCAGAGCAAGCGGCATTAATGCACCAATAAGTATATTGTTTATATTTCTCAGCAAGGGTAATTCTATAAGTGATAAATTCTTTATTTTCTGAAGAAATTTTAGGTCTTATGTACTTAAACAGTGCTGGGCATGCTGTGGACGGAGCAACTAGCATTAGTTACAAGACAAATGTTTGTAGCTCTAGAGGCGCTGAGTTTTAAATTTGTGTGCATTGGTTCACCACTTGTGTTAAATCGGTTGAACGAATATGGGTCACCAGAAGAGTCGGGGGAGAGATACTGCTCATATTAACGACTTTTTTCGTAAAACTTTGCAGATGATTAGTGTAGAGATGAAACAGAACAGAAACTCGTTCACTTCGGACAAATGGATAGTCGGTCAGTGCATATGCGTAAAGGTGCAGTATGACTACAGAGCGTAATCAGTACACTTTGCATTTACACGTGTTCAATACGAACTTAAGTCTACAAATCACTCCGTAAGTTTTCCGTCCAACCATGTAAGTGTTGTTAGTAAAAGTTCCTTGACTCCGTCGGCTTTTAAGATAATAAACGAGGAAGCTAACTTAATACATAGATGACCATGATAATTAACCATGTGTAGTATTCCACCTGTGACTCTCCGTGGTTGCAAATAAAATTGTGTTGACTGTGCACATCCAGGACAATTTATGCTCACGAGCAATACTGAAGTAATGTAACTCATTGCATCACAAGAAGCGCCTACAGGGTCGGTAGTCTGGTCGTAAGACAGTATTACCGTACAGTCGAGCTTCGTGAGTAGTGCCACCCTTCCGTGCTGGTTGGACGACGACGTCGTGTTATCAGATGGGTAACCTGAACCGACCGACCACAATGTATCAGCTCGTGTCCTTCAATTCTGTGAACATCAAAGGCGCAATATATGAAGTGTATATTGACATGGAGTGTGTGAGCCTTAGTTTCTCACATACAGGTTGAACGAAGAAATGGGCCTGGTATTGTGTGTACATGGTCGTATGCTTACCCGTGACCTGTTTTCTGGTCTGTATCTACTTAACAACGTTATCCAGCATGTTTTTTTTATTACGCGCAAAAAAGTTCCCGGATGTACATGCGAGCGCACACAGTGATACAAGTGATGTCCGTTCCATCGCATTTACGCTAATGGTTTTGGCAATTTTACGCACCAATTTTCTTCTCTAACAATAACTTGCATGCATGCGTGCACGTCTGCTACAAATGAAAGTAAACAAAATTCTGATATATCATAACGTATGTCTTCTTTTCGTTCTGACGTGGTGGTTGAATGTAACTCAGGGTTTCATCCATAAAATTACGTCCATATTTGAACCGTTCTAGTCACCCGCTTGGTGCTTGAACATTTTCTACCGACAGGTTTGCAGCGTCTTTCTTTGCAATGTGTTTGTTCAGGATTCAAATATTTCTCAATGTTGCTAAATCAAAAACCACCAAACACACTGCGAATAATGAAGAGCACGATAGATTTTTGAGAGATGTTGACGTCCTCCTTCCCGGTAGCGGGATTGCTTTCATTTGGACTTAAGTCTATCTGCTTCCCACTAACACCATAGGTTATGGAGACCTAGCCGTACAATTTTGATTTACCAACCTCATTCAGTAGTGCTTTCAAACTAGTAAGTGTCCGTTCCCTTCGTTTCTAGCGACCAAGAGTGTTGACAGTTGACCAAATGTGCGACATTGGGTTGACAATCTGATAGTCAACAGGATCGACCTTTGGTTGCTAATCCGCTCGGCGTGCAAACAACATGAATGTACTGATTAACTGCTCCACACATCGTTTTCACGAGCTTGAATCTACACACACTGTTGTTAAATGTGTGTTCTCAGTTGGTTCAGTTCTACTGTTGTAGAAGTCCCTTTCTGGTGCATTTTTGTTTTATGTAAACTTCTCCTTGATGGAACCGTTAATGAAGTCGGTTTACGCATATTTCACAAGTTTATATGCGTTAGATTGATACTGATAAAGCCCACTGGTGCTATTGATGTGATTCAATAGTTTTTAGGTCCCCTAAATTTATTATTTAAAGGGTGATGTTAATCATGGATAGCTGCCGTCAGAATATTGTCTGTACTTATAAATGACACATGGTTTGTAGAATAAAGCACAGCTGCTGGGTGATATGACACCTTTTATCTTTCAGGTAATTTTTAAACTATAGGATTATTGAGATAAATGCAATCTAATGATTTAGACATGAGTACTCAGTGTTTCCATCTGAAGATTCAGTTTGCTATGAATTAATAAGAAACGCCACTGATAAATGTGAGATCTATTTCTGTCTACCCCTAATAAAGAACACCTGTTAGCATGTGTATGTGTGACTTTCGAATCATGTTCGAAATTCTAAGTAATTGAATTGCAGTGAAAATTACAGTTTGAGCGGTAGATTCATTTGCACTAAATACTGTTGAAGTTGATGCCATTCTGCGACAAAAATCTGAGCGAATAACGGAGTACTATAACAGGCAATACTAGACTTGAAATTTACCAAATTGAACTCCCAGACTAACTATGTGCATATTTTCACAACGCCCTATGAAGACAAACGTGTGTCTTGTAGGACCTCACACTTCCTGTCTGATTGAATGCAGCCTCAGTTGAGTTTCTCACATACTCTCAGAAACTCGCTCGATTTTACGAAGAAAGATGGCTTTTCTTTATCCCTAGCTTGTACCGGACAGATTAATATCACTGACTAATGATAACAATTTTAGTGTAGATCTACCCAAGCACTATGCATAACTCATACTGTTTTACAAAGAAAATTCATCACGAATAAATATGTGGCCAATGAAGTATCCATTTTTTAAAACTAAAGATATTGGACAGTTTCAAAAGGCTACAGAAATGCATGCATCTAAAAAGTACACTATGGAAAAAACTGGCTGAGAACAAGTTGTTTGATAAATAGGGCTTCCGTGTGAAGTACGTAGACTGCTCAGTTTAACCCGCATTCCACAATGGAGGGAGTGGTCCTTTTGATGAACAAATACCAATTTTTGTATATCGTACATGTTTACATAAAACTCAAGACCGACGGCAGTCCCAAAAGAGCGGCTACTTCTAAGCAGTACCAGTTTCTCTGGTAGAATAGTTTCTTCTTAAGACGAAGATATTTTCCGTTTATGGAACAGGATTGATATTAGCTCAACACAGCAGGTGTAATAGCGTCGCGTTAGCAAAAACGCTAACTAGAACACATGTTCTTCAGAGAAACCAGGGCCTCGCCAAGATTTTTGTTATCGTCTAAAACTAGTGAATACACTTTACAAAGACTGTAATACCGAGTAGCCTTAGCTTGCAGCTTGTTGTAACAATCAGACCATCTTCATAAATCGTGGAATATTGCGGGTCGCGTCGCTGGATAATTTTGTGGATTCCATACTGGATAGTGATACTGCTGGGTGTCTATGTTTAATTGTGATCATTATGAGAACCCCTAGTGGCTCCTTATGTCAGCTGCCGGAGAGCGTAACGTGTTTGAGCATGGTGTTTCTGTCGCTGGTTTCAGTTCAGTTGAAACACACATACTTCACAATTAGATCTCTTCAGAGTTTATGAATGTAATGGAATAGTTATGCATACACCACTCCCGTTGCTTGATCCCTAAAAACCTATTCACACCTCCACAAAAAGGTACATTGAATCTGTATTGTCTTTGTGAAACGAGGTGTATAGCTCGATTGTCTTTAGTATTTCAGGCACACGTGTCTATTGTTTAACTTTCATACGCGATTTCGCTTATTAACCATTCTAACATTTATCCTGCTTTTCAACTGTCTGTCCTATTTATGTTGATTGATTGATTAATTGTGTCTTTTTTACCTCTCACCGATTGATTGACTGACGCAATGCTAATATCCAAATGATGAAGCCATCCAGCAGTAACATCAACAACAAGAACGACAACAACAACGGAAAAGTAACTTCTTGATAAATGAATTTTCAACCGGCGAACAAAGTCGTCTTACGCACTGTACAATAGCAATGCAGTTCTCAAACTACAAGTTTAAGATATAACTAAATAATAAAGGGGGAATAGAATTTTATGAACCAATAACCAACAGCCTAGTAAAATGTGATTGTTTTGTTTATTCCAAATGTAGTGTATGATGTGGGGAAGAGATACATCTCTGTGGTCAAAAATGTGCATAATCATAAGTTCAGATCATTGTCTATCACTAAGTGTAAAACCAGAAATCAGCATAACCGAGGTTTTTGCATACGCACTAAGCTATATAACTGTCTACCGTTGCTGTACACCCAACGCGGTTGTGTCGTGTTGGTGACAGACTTACAATTTTAAGTGCATTCGACTGTTCAGAGCAAACTAGAACGATTCTTCCCACACAGGTGTTGATAAATTACTGACAGTGAAGAGTAAATTAGTGTGCTGATCCAATGGCGGTAAACAAAATGCAAAAGCAATTGAAGTTCTAATTCAACTTGAACATCACTCACACTTGATCGAAACCTTCGTATTCAGATAAGCTTGTCAGCTAGCCTATTTCAAAAGTAAACACTAGACTTGAGTTTCGGTCACATTAGAGCTCGTCATCAGGACATATCCTCGTCCGGGCTGGAGTTTGTACTCCGATCATCGCACTTGTGGGACTAGCGTGTTAGCCACAAAGCCCATAACTTCACAACAGGTGTGAGTTCATAATCATATCCGGACGCCTAATCATAACCTTATTTGAATAGTGTTGAGCTTACCAATCAGACTTTAATGGATTTAGTTTAATACAAACCGAACGTCACCCACACTCAATTGCAACCTAAGATACTGTTATTGTAGGGTCACATCTTCTGAAATCAAAATAGGTACAAGAAGCCAATAGGAACAGAAACACCACGAATGAGGGGTGCATAAAAAATCCACAAGGATGGAGCACCTTTGAGACCAATTTTGTATATGAACGATTGAGTGTATCATAAAGTTGCTCGGTGACTAGTTGACATTCTGAATTCCATTTACAAACTGTTATCTGTCCATTGCCTAAGAGATTCTTTTGAACTAACACAGAAACTAGCACACGTGTCGGTGAGTTCTTAAGTCATATATTCCATTAACGTCGATTCCCTTTTCACAAATGTTCCTTTTCGTGAAACAGTTGAATATTTATGATTTTATTTCTAGTCAAAACTCTGATGTAAGTATTCCGCTCGAATATCTCAAGGATCTCAACTTACTGTGTGGTTTCCATTTTGAAGGGCCTCCTTCTAGTCAAATAGACGGGGTAGCTATGGAAAGTCCGTTAAGCTCAACATTAGCTGACATCATGGGGATCGTAGAAAGAGAAGCCTTAGAAAATATTGTCAAAGCCGTATTGTATAAAGATTATTTTGATGGTATTTCAGTTCTTACGAATATTGCCGATTCAAATTTGCTTTATCTCACTCTCTGAATTCTATTCACTCGAACTAATCCTTGTTTCACTAAATTGAATTAAACGGCAGTTCAACTGTTTAGATATACTCATCACCAGGTGACATTACAGCGACTGGTACATCTCAAAGCTATATGGGGCGGATAGTATCTTCAAGTCTCCAGTTTTGCTCCGATACCATACAAGCGTGTTTTAATCAGGACCCTATTTCATGGGGCCAAGCGTATTTACACTCCTGGTAAGCTGCAGATAGAGATTTTAAAAAAAACTTTACTGGCGAATGGATATTTTGAAAAGTTAATAGACACTCACAACATGATGTACACGTACAATGAGACAGCTCAAACGACTTAAAAAGCAAATATTTCTACTTCTGACATTTAAATGGGATCCTCGGACAAACAAAACCAGGCGTAAAGTGAAGTCTACCCTACCCCGTATTTATGCGGTTGTCCAGTTACGCTCGGTTCTAACCATCGAAGAACCAGTTTTGTATAAACGCTAAATCAGTTTGTCTAATTATTCTGTCTCTCACGTCGTCCACCAGTTCACGTGCAGTTTCAATGACGTTCACATAGGCAAAACAGACCGACAGTTATGTCACTGGATGGTAGAACATGTTCCAAAATGGCTAACAGAAATGAGGACACAACTAAAAACCGGTAAACCCGTCGCCGGAAACCCAGCATCCTCGATTTTCAGACATGTCATGACAACAGGTCACCAGGTTGACCCACTTAGATCATTCACAATATTGTTACGTCAACAGAACCTGGGGCTACTGGCCTTTTGCGAAGCTCTGTTGATCAGAGCTCACCAGCCGGTGGAATGGTTGAAGTAGCTCATAGAGATGCCGTGGTATTGATGACATAATACGTGGTGTGAATGTATGCGTGTTCATATCCTGTCTATTTGTGTCTGTCGCATATAACCTGCACGTTTTACTGTTGTGACTGGTGAGAGTAAACGAAATGTTAACAAACCGCAACATGTCTTCTTTGTTCACTGATGAAGAGCATGAAGATTTGTTTTTATTTTAAGTACACAGGGCTTGCAAATTTTGTAAATTTTCCCGTTCATGCTCTACACTTAGCGAGGCGTTGTAAATTACTATTTGAGTGCGTATTTAGGTTTCGGAAGTTAACTTGACGGCGGGATTGAGCTGATTGGATGAATGTGCAACGACAGGTAGATCATGCTCAAATTTCAGTGGGGCGAAAATATCGTCTACGTTCAGTCGACAGAAGCACAAATTAACAGACTGACTTAGTTGTTGAGGTTTCAGCTTGCCCATGAAAATATTCGCTAGAAGTGGATCCACTGATGACCTCATTACTACTCCATCAAGTCAAACGATACAGTTCTTTGCTAAATTTAATATGGACATTGACAGTGTGTGGTAGACGCAGTTCTTTCAACATCGACGTGTGTATGAATAACTGAGTGGTCGATAGGTTTACAAGTGAAATTGACAATCTTTAGCAAAGAGACGTTTGTAAATAACGAGCAGACGTCCAGTAAACAAAATGGAACACGTCTCCTAGGTTGTGTAGACAGAGATGCTGGCGAATAGGTCTAAGTTGTTCTGCTAACCAATAGGCCGTTGCGTGACACGGGGAACTGCACATATCAAAAATAGGCCTCAATAAGTTACTTGACTTGTGGATTTTGTTTTAATTGATCCGATGATGAATTATCGAAGAAGAATGTTGATCATAGTAAACATTTTTGTTCACCAATCAAGATTCATCAGGTTCAACAAGTCATGCGTGGTAATCTAGATCGTCATCACAACTTTACTGTTGACATCTGAAAAGAGTGGATAATCACTAGTTCATGTTCAATGATGAAACATTCTTCAAGTTGAATGCATTTAGTATGAACCAACATTACTAGATATCTAGAAACCCAAAGTGATTTAAATCTGCGATAATTCAGCTCACTCCTACATTGAATGATTATGTACCAATCCCAGAAGACGATGTTGTGGGACCCAATTGTATGACAGAAACAGATTACAGCATACAGATCAACATTTTAAAATAATTTTTGCTCAGTTTACTATTTTCATACTAAGAAAATTCCAGGAATTCACGTCAAGTTGCATTAACGGCATTACCAAGCTTGGTGCGAAACAATCACAAGCTAATCAGTTGACTTATAGGACGGTTCAACATAAACAACACCCACAACCTGAAACGCAAAGATTTTTAATCACCACCAGCATTTTATCTTCATTTATAAAAATGTGCTACCTTACAGATCGTTATTGTACGTGGTTTCAATCAGATCTACGAGCTACTATTAACTAACATCTGATCACCTGCAATAAAAAACCCAGATTCCTTTTTTAAGATATTTGGAACTAACAACATATTTTAGCAAACTTGAGAACTTGATGAATAGGGAATATTCCAATGGTTCAGGACGCAACAAAGTAACCGTTTATCTGTTAGTAGTTGTGTGACAGAGTAAAGGAAGCCTATAAACTTGTGTTAGCTCCAGTCAAATTAAATAGCAATGACCTTGTCGAAGAGATAAACCAGAGCGAATTGAATCCGAACAATTAGGTCTCTGTAGCACTTGTGCTAACTGTGTTATTTTACGTCGTCGTGTGGTTCGTGTGCCGAGCTGACCGTTTCAAATCTGAGCACCTGACTGAGTTTCTGAGTGTTTGCGTGCGTAAACGAGCAGTCACATGCGGTCAAAGTAAGGTTGCACACGTTTGTGATAGTCGCGTGACGAATGAAGTAAAGGTGAGGAGATGAACGGAATAACGGATTTGTTTTAACTGTCCTAAACGCTTTGCTGGTGTGGTGACCTACTGAGCGTGACCATTTCCGTTTCATGAACAGCCATACCAATTTTTTTCCCTCTGATAACCTGACGAGCAGCTTGAGTCGGTAACAGGTTTATTAATCGAAGATATTGAAATCAATACGACGATTGGTTTATCGCAACGCAAAACGATGCTAAAGAGCTGGCGACGTTCTTTGATCGAACCCAGCCGATTTGCCGATTTATTCAAACAGACAAAATGCTTCTGCTGCCACCTAAATACTCCAACAGTATCACAAGCAAAGTGAACCCGTTTTTCAACCAGGTATTGGGTTAACTTTTGTAAACCAAAAACACAGCAGTACTAAGAAAAATGGGCATGGTATCCGTTGCTCACCACTGATGTCTATGGCAGGCCAACCAATCAAACACATACTTTTCAAAAAGACAATACGGTCTCATCAGTTGAGCTATCACAAAGTTAACTTGCGATGTAGGCATCCTGAATCTTAAGACAAATGTGAATTTACTGACAGTTCCAACGATGGACTGCTCGCCAACCGTATAGAAAAAGAGAGAGACTTTATACTAATTATTTGAAACAAGATTATTAGAAGACGGATTCGAAGATGTCAGAAACCACCAGACTGGCTGCAAAGTAACATGCTACGCCAAAACTGGCAAACCCAAACTGGATGTGTTTTGTAGAAGACCATTAAGACGTTTGTTGGGAACATGGATTTTCGACTAGAGAGTGAACAGAAATGTGTGGACCAATGGAAGTAATTTATGGAATTAGTTAACAACCTAGCAATAATGAACCAAAACAGCCCCATCACTGAAGTTTAGCTAAACATTATCTCGTAGGTGGAAACTCTCTTTCTTGCATCTCATTCGACCTACCGGAGGAACTAAACACGCGGTTTAAATGTTTAATGTTCATTCATATCCGAAGGTTCGTATAGCCAAAGGCAGCTAAGTGTCGTATGATATACAGCCCCATTTGTGAGTAGTGTAGCGTTGTGAGCCAAGAACGCGGACGGCACAAGGGTTGTTTATTTTAGAAAGCAACACATGGGTTAAGCGTTTGAACAGAACCACAAACAAAACTACTCATTTGCACGCGGTACTTGCTCCTAGACCGTCTCCGTTGTCAGAGACGCCAATAATCAGTTCCTTTACGTAGCAAGGACCATTTTGGGCGATGCTGCACTCCGATGTTTTTTCCTGCATTTTTCCTGTGGCTTGTTCGATGTCAAAATATATGCTCTGGTCTTACTACTAAATAGCCGTAGTGTGAATAGTATATTACGATCGCTCATCCTCACTACAGTAGTACGTAAATTCGAGAACCAAAGGGCGGGTCTCAGCGCCAGGAAAACGAGGGACCACAAACGATAATTTGAACAATGTGTACGCACTACGGAGGACGCCAACAAGGGGAATGACAACGTACTGTTGCTTAATATGTGTTGATACACATCGGCAAGCAAATCAGTTTACACGTTCGTTGTTCTATGTTTTCACATAACCTCTGCCGGATCTCAACCATTAAACAACATCACAGGCCAACCGTCTTTGGCGGTCACCACAGGCACACAGTTTGATTTGTTTCAAGGCACCATCAAGTGATTACTGAATTGTATGCTAACACAAGTAAACCTCATAAAAAGTTGAACAAACTGAGAAAGATGAACATTGAGTTCGCCAATACAAAATCGTAATTTTACATTGTGACTTTACATACACATTATCAGTGTCAACGAATCAAAAGTGTTCATCCGACTCTACTGTGTAACCGTACTGTAACTTGTTAGTGACAATGATATGCTAAAAAGCGCGCTACTTATAAGATATGTAAGTAGCCAAAAACATTAATTGCAGCAACGGTTACGTTTTCCGACATTCACGACGAATCTAGATAAGTCATAAACAAGATGGTTGACATACTCTCAGTCAGGAACGAAAATCTTTTCGTCGCATTTGAGCTGGAAAACAGACACAATTCATATATGGAAACAGTTTTGAAAAATCGGTTCGCTGTAGCGTGGCGTGTTATAACATAGCCGTGTGTTTTAGCAAATAACGGTGAAGATAGACATAAGTCAGACTATCGCATATACAGCGAACACATGCTTTCTCCCACTGCCACAGCCTATTAGACTCACTCTTGTGGTAACTCAATTCCGTTTATCTCCGGAATGATGTAGCACACTTTACAGAATTCATACCCAAAATCACTTCCATTTTTGATGCTATATGGTTTGAAATCACACATCCTGTTTCAAGTTTCACTCTCCATGCTTTTCAACAGCACGTATCCGGAATGTTTGGTGTGCTCTAGTATGACTGGTACCCGATTGTCTATTCACGCGTGGTTTCACTCACGCACGGAATGCTTTTACATCATTCTCATTTGCTTTAAACAGTAGGTCTCACGTCCGTTTCCGCTTGAGCCGTTCGTCATTGCAATCAAATGCGAGACCAGAAAAAAGTTGAAGTAACCTTAAGGCTTCCAGAAGAATTCATAAGTTATCTACGTGTTTGCCTGACACAAGCGTTTACTTATACTATCCATATGAAATATATTGCCAAGAATCTGATGGTTTCACATGTCTCCCCATCATCCAGTTGCAACGTTTGAACAATTATCATTACTCTGCCATTAGGTAACTTGACAGATTTATACAACATGGAATATTTCATGAGTGAAAAGTATGATTTTCTAGCCGGTTTACATAAATCGCAGAAACCGCATTTACTATTCTCCATGTGAACTACCAGCTGAGCTAAGACTGCGCTGAAGGTTTAGTAACTTCACACTAGGGGACCCTATTTACGAGCATCATTTCGTTGAAACTAGTAGTATTTCTCTTTCTGGAAAAACTTATAACTGTAAGCTCCATTTAGTGATGCTGATATCAGATCAAGCTACAGAAAAAACATTATTTCTACTAATACGTTACAGACGAGTTTGACAACGGATTGAATACCAACCCAGAATCATTAAGTAAAACATAGCTAATAAGACCAGCTTGCTCAGTTTCAAGTTTTTTATTGTCTGTTTTCAAATAATGTTAACCACAAATGGATTTAATGACCAACGACTGGACTACTTTTGAACTGCATACTCTGTCAGCATAACTTTCGATCTGTCGAAATACGTTCACAAACTTAAGAACCTCAATCAATGTAATAGGCAAAATCGAGTTCAGGAGTGATGTTAGGAGCCGAAATTACTCAGGAAAATGGTATCGTAAGGTAATACAAACGATATGAGAAGGGTTACCTAACGGTTTAAATAAAGAAATACGCAAAAGTAAATACTCGAACGGCAAGGAAGGAGTAAGAAGTATGTCAAATTCTATGAAAAACAGGGAGGCACGGTGACAGAATGGTAGTAGTAACCGCGTGAGCAACTCAGAATGAACTCCATTAAAATGGTACTAAACTTGTACCAAGTTGAGTAGATAGACGAGTTCCGTTGTTTATCTTCCATCGGCAGTAAGGTTACTATGCTTCTATGAAATACTAACGACAGTATATCCATATCCGTTCGGACACCGGACCATGCACTGTCCGCAGAGTTCTGCAGATATGCAGTCAACTGAGAATTAATAGATTACTCTGAGGTTGATGTGAGAACTCTGAGGTCGATGTGTGGAAATAGATGGATGTATTTTACGTCAACTTGGTCATACTGACAGTATATTTTTCATGATTCAACTTTTCTCACCCTGCCAAAAGTACCAGACTATTGTTCTTAAAACGGTAACCACACATCCTTTTTCCAAATTCATGTAGTGTGAACCTCGGAGCTGTTTCAAATTTCATAATGAAACACCTCAGTTATATGTAATAGGTCCAGTATGGCTTTCGTTGGTACAAACGTGAAAGAACACAATTATGACTGGAAATTCCCCCGTAACGTGATAAAACCTTAGACAAAGTTGACTCAACGTTTACATATCGATACTTATTGATAATAAGCCTGTGTTTACAAGCAAGCTGACGTCATACCACTCAACAAATCTCTACAAATTGAGACTTGCAACTTTGTGACCGGATTAATTCACCGCCTTGCAATGTTATGTGCAAGCTTAGTAAGAAATTCTTTTTCGTAAAACGGATAATTAACCTTAATAAATGAAACACGAATGATTTCGAGTTGTAAATTTTCCACTAGATTTAAACAAAGTTGTATATAAGTGTGAAAAGACTGTCAAATATCGGTAGGAGTTGTCGCGCACTCAAAGCATTACCAGCCACATTTATAAGGACCAAAGATGGACGAATTGTCCAATGTTGAGTGTGAGCATGTTATTCGGGAAAAATCAGTTATTTTGGATAAATATAAAGGCGATATGATTGAGGCAAAAATCAGTGGCACGTGTAACGAAAGTAATACAAACTCGCTTCAAGAAAGAAGGAACGTTCGCTTCAATTTTGGTGACCAACTTGATTCAACAATTGTTGCTGAAGCTCAAAGTTCTCTGGTTTAACATAATAAATGAACTAGTAGTAAGAAAATCAAGTCAGTAAGGATATACTATATATTGGTTTTTCAATCAATCTGTAGTGGTCCACGGTCAAAAATGTCATAAACGGTAACAAATTTAAGAAAATAACACCTAACTTCACATAAGGACTGTCAGAAAAATGAACTAAACGCATTGTCATGCAGACAATGCAATGGTTCGAAGATAATGATTCTGTTTGGATGCCAATCACAGTTCTGATGCAGGCGTTCATGCAGTCGAGTAACACACGTGCACGCTGCAATTCTCTACGTTGCCTAAAGCTTTATTTCAAATAATGAACTCAGGAAATCACCGATATTGGTTGCCGAAAACGTGAGCAACTACAAAAATGCTCCATCTACCGTTACTAATTCAGAATCTACTAGATTAGGTATGATATGGCGGGAGTTTGGAGGCTGTGTGCCGAAGTAAAGGCTCAGGAGGAAAGGTGGCTGCATTGCGTGGCGGATGTTCGCTAAACAACGACTGGACTATTGGTTATGTTTTTACTGTCAGTTGTTAGTTCGCTTGTCTTGAACTAGGTTAATCTGAAGAACGTCTCTGTAGTGCTCGTTTTACAGAAAATCATTATAACGTTGTTTAGGAGAGAAATCGGTTAGTTGCAGATCATCTCAATGACATCGGTTGTTTATACTGTGGGCTAACATCCGACGACTCATGATCCCAAAACTGGTGGTTGTTGACTCGAACAATACAGTTCTAGTGTTACGTTAAGTTGTAACCATGTGAACAGCCACAACCTGGTTTGATAACCATGTAAATTAATGCTGAGATGAAAAACAACCACATTCCTTGAAGGAATAAATGTGACCGAATTAGAACTGTACGATCCCAAATGTCTATCACGTTTGATATTTATGGTTGATTTCACACGACAACCTGGCCTTGCCAGTTCAAGGAAGAAACCAGTTGACACTCCAGATATATGGATACTTCGACGCCTTCGAAACCAATTTATACTCGTTTCGTCACATCTAAGGAGAACAAGCCGGTAGATGCTTATTAGGATTATCATTATAGACAGTAACACCGCAATGGTTTATGCTGACATTTACTGCCATACAACCATTGACAAGAACGGGTCCTATGTAAGAAGCGCAAAGAAAATGGATGGCAGATAAATACCAAAACAATCCGTGATTAAATCCAATTATCTGATACCAAGGCATCTATACATCAGAAACAGAACAAATTGTGAGTGAAACTAGGATGTCATTAGCAAGACAACTTCCTTACGGCTTTCAGTCCTGCTCCATGGACAGCATCGACCTCACAGACAACCCAGCCAAACAATGACAATACTCAAGCCACTAAACCCAATTAACCGTCACCACATTTGAAGTCACCATCCACCGACTCTGTGAGTAATGAGAGCACCAGAGGCTGGGAGCTTAATCATGGCAATAATGGCTAACCGTCCAACAAGTTACTTCAGATCTCTATGCCACGTCATCACGTTCCCATCTTACGCTTCACGTCGGTACGTACGACGCTATGAGAACTCCATGAAATTTTGGATTTACACACATTCAGCAGGCCAAATGACAACAG
>JTDE01001248.1:111532-122743 GCA_014338405.1 Paragonimus skrjabini miyazakii
TTTATATATATATATATATATATATATATATATATATATATATATATATATAAAGATTTATATTAAAACGCTAACACAAACAAGCCCTGACCCGGTACGTAAAACGATAACAAAAATACAGCATCGTAACTGCAAACTGCCTCAATGAAGTAACTTGCTCATGAGCAAATTATCAATAACTGTTTCCCATAGTTAACAGAACTGAACTTGTACACTTCATCCGGACAAGAATGAGAGGGGCTAGCCCCGCAATAAGAAGTTGCAAGCGTTGATTTCTGATAAAAATGCATCAGACTATGGTTAGTATGCCCTGAACATATCACTGAGTAGGTTTCAGACAGAAGTATTTCTCGTAAGTAGTAGAACTTGCACTTCGTCATTAAAAGTTTCCAATACTCACGTTGAGAGACGGCTTGAGTATTTGTATGATCCATTGAGGAAATTACGAGGTCCACCTCTAATCACATAGTTAGTAGGTTCAAAACTAGGCATACCGAACCAGACCACCAGTACTGCTGTAAACCAATCAAAACCAGTTGATAAGCACGGTTCATGTGCATTTTAGTAAGAAATTAGATGAACTGAATGATACAAACATTAGGACACCAAAACATTTACAAGCCACGATAAACATCGAATGAAGGCAGTATGGCAACCTCCACGTACGGTGCACATTCACAACTCCTCAACGAACACTCTTCAGTGCAATCACAGAATAAGCACATTCTATTGTCAATAGAATTTGCACTGCAATTTCCTCTCAAATTTCACAGTTGATGAACAACAGATTACACACCACCCCGCCAACAGTGCACTTTTCGGGAAGCTCGTCTCGTATGCAGCGATCACATGATGGTTCCTCACAATAAATCCATGTGCTCCGTTGTGTTTCACCAAAAATGCATAGCTAATCGGTTTCATCTTCCCTTGTGAATAGTAAGTAGCACATAAGTAGCAGAAAATCAAGTGGCTTGAATTATGTGGTTACCTGGACTACGATAAGCACGCATATTTCCCGGCGACCCATTACACTGAAACAGCTTGATCTATACAATCTCACTGTGAGTCAACAGGTACTGGACCTTTCTCCCGGACTCACCCATAATTCAATTGATCACATCGGAAATTGAAGAGCTTGTAATGAATCAGCGTAACCTTGTGTAACAACAGATACTTTCAGAGTCGTACACACCGCCGCAAATGAGAAACGCGAGGCTTCGGTCACAGCGAAAAACAAGCACTTACACGTTTCTTACCCTTCTTCTAATCCTCCGGTTTGTGAAAGAAAAAAAAACAACATTGAAAGAAAAATAGATTCTACAGACATCAACATCATATAAGACGTTTTAAATTTATGACTCTCAACGCCAAAGCATTTCTGCGTAATTATGAGTGAATAACTGCTTTTTGTTGATTGTATGGATACCTAAACGAGATAGTCCGAAAACTGTCAAAGGTCGTGATAGAAAAACGGAAAACGAATGAGGTGTGTTACGAGTGGACAAAATTAAAAATCGGAGATGTAACAAAAACAATTCAATCATAATTAGCGAGTACGCCGGTCACTGATCTATTGATGTGGCTGCTGCTGTTCACAGTCTGGAGCAAAGCCTAACCTAGAAAATAATAAGCGGTCGGAACGCGCAGGAAACGAATGCACAGTTTAGTAGCAATTTTCAAGAGCTTCACAACCCAGAAGATCAGCCTGATATAGGCTTAACATAGGGATTACTAAAAGTATGCAACCCGGGCTGCCGGAAAACGACGACCATCCAATTTTTGCACACAAAAATGAGTCCCCCAAAGCAATGACTTTAATTATTTCAAAATAACGAGATTGCGAGATACGATAACCGGACAATATAAGTACAATCTGTTGTTAGGATACATTGCTAAGAACAAGGTGGGAGTAGATAAACCCATATACGACTGCATGATAAGAACATACGGCAGCCACCGAGAAGCTTAGAACAATGACAAAAACGTTCGGTACAAGCAAAAGCTTATAGTTTATTAGAAGTGTTCGTGAGAACATGGACTTTCTAAGGCCGACGCATTCGTCTGCTCGCAGCTGGACGTCGCCGTGGAGCAGCTACACCAGCAGCAGCCGGATTAGACGGCGAGCTGCCGAAAGCGAAAGGGTTGCTCGTCGTTGACGATAAACCAGTGAATCCGTGTGGTGATTGGCCAAACACAAACCCGCCAGTCGACTGTGGTTGTGTGGCACCAAATGTTGGTATCGCGACCGACGATGATGGCATGAAGTTGAAACCTGTAGCGGATGGAGTCGACGCTGCGGACCCTCCAAATTGAAAATTAATGGCAGTTGTAGTAGTTGTCGGCTGAAAAGGATTTGCAGATTGAGCCTGTTGTCCGAACATAAACAAGGATGAGGCAGAAGCAGGTGAGACAAGGGTGATGCCTGTGTTACCCACGGTTGTGGTCACGGGATTAGATGATCCGAACTGGAACAACTGACTGGGAGCGGTTGCAACACTAGTGAGTGTCCCGGTGCAAGTGGGCGTGCCGAACGAAAACAGACCAGAAGAGTTGGTTGAGGGAAGAGAGGAAGTGGCAGTACCTCCAAGGCTGCTTGTCACAGAACCGCCTCCGAACCAAGAAATAGATGATGTCGGGGGGTTGCTAAACCAAGAAACGGTAGTCGTAGCAGTGGAACCAAGCGTATCCGTCGCTGTTGTTGAAGACGCCTTAGAAACAGAAGCTGGTTTCATACCGAGTACAAACAAATTCGGTGTAGTTCCGGTCGCGAATGAGGAAAGCGTTGGTGTCGAGTTCGGAGCGACAGTGGTGGCAGTACCACCGCAGGGAGGCAACGAAGTAGCGCCAGACGTTGGGCTAGTGAAAGTAAAGGATCCGATCGACTTTGATGAACTACCGAATGAGAATAATGAGCTACTGCCGATCGTAGACGTCACAACGGACGTAACGGACGCCGTGCTTGACAGACTAAACGGGGTTGTACTAGCAGCCAAGCCTATATTAGGGAACGAAAAAGTTGGCTTGGTTTCAGAGGTAATCGTAGTTGCAGGCGACGTAAGTTGTGGGAATTGGAATGCTGAAGAAACACTGGTGAGAGTATTTATAGCGGTGCTTACGGGAGCACTGGTTGCTGGAGATGTACCGGAAAACAATTTGGTGAGGGGAACACCGGAAGAACCGGTCGGTGCGGGCTTATTTCCGGAGAAACAAAACGATGGAGTGGTAGTCTGTGTATATGAAACGGCTGAGGTCCCGCTCGCTGAAGTGATGGATTTTGACACCGTCGAGCATGGTGACGAAGTAAAGTTGAACAACTGCCCAGCGGAAACGTTCGTGGGGCCACTACCCGTGAGGGCAGAAGAAAACACGTTGTTAGTTGAAGATACACATGTGAGTGGTATGGAGGCGGAAGAGGTTACGCCGACCGGAGCAGAAAATCCGAATGGTGTTACGGTCCCGATGGACGTCGTCGAGGTGGTGGTTGAATTGGCACCCAGTACTAAAGTGCAGATAAAAACCAGCTTAAACAACGATACAGCGAACCGCATAAAGTGAAAACATAGGCCTTGATAATTAGACTTTAAAAGCGCACAACAACCTGCAGAGTTATACATAGTTTTGAAGAACATACGACTCAGGTAAAGATGATCATAGAGAAATACATCACACATCGAAGCGCAAAAATCAGACGTTGAAAGAAAAGGGAACTGCGATTTTAACTAGTGACCATTTTCCAGGTGTTCTAGCTGCGTAAAACATTACACAAGCTTAGGTAAGTGAACACAATATTCGTAGTGACTTGGACTAGAAGACGTCTTTAATTTTGAATGCAGGTGTGATCACCAATGTAGCAACTTCACAGGTCGATTTTCAAGGAGGACGAAACGTCGTACATTACGAAATAGCAGTAATCGGTTAAGTATCTGTAGATATTGCACTGTACGGAATGAAACGAGGGATACATCACTGTGTCGAAACCTGCAACTGTCCAAATGGTGCATTCAGGTTCGCTTACAAGTCTGCAATTCGGCGCAAGCTCACTGTTGGCTTTGTACGGATGTATCCGATTGAGGAGACAGTGGTGTGATCAAATGGTTGGGTCACGTACTCCGTACGTCATCTAATCGTTTACCGTACCGGGCATTATATGCTGAGGCCACCAACAGTTGGGTCAAACCAAGTGGTGGTCAAGCAACAACGTGGTCACAAAATATGAAGACCTTGACTGCTCCATTGAGCAAAGTGGGTAGGTGTCGCCTGCCTGGATGGGGTCCTCGTGATCACTCAAACCGCTGGTTAGAGACGCTATCCGAGATGGCGATGTGTCGCAGTCAATGGCGTGCCTGTATCCATACCATTTCTAGTTCTTCCGCTTAGTCTTGTTTTAATAATTTTCAACCTTCTTAGTAACGTTTTCTTCTAGGATATTCCACGTCACTGTTGAGGTGAACGGCAGCCCGAGCCACAGTACCTTTTGGTCAGGCTCATGGCTGTTATGATGATGATGATGATGTGATCAAATGCGTGACAGTAACGGAGTAACTAGCCGAGAAAACAACTGAAAATCCAACAAGCATCGTTTGAGGGAATGACTGGGAAATTAGATCACTGGGAAGCAGTTGGTCCCAGTTGTACCTAGCGAAGTGACAGACAGCTGTTTTGGCCTGCCTTAACAAGCCTCACAACTCCTTCTGAGACGATAATGAATGCTCGATGGCCTGCATATAAGTAATAGGTGCTTCATCAATCTTATCATAAGAAAAAATAATATGCGGCAACCAACGAAGATGGAGGAGATCACGTTAAAATCTTACCACACCTCAATCGGTATTTCACATCCTGTAAGCAGTGTACGAGGTTTTCCCACCGATAAATTCATTCACTGACTAACTAAACCCTTGAAACGCCATCCGTAAGGAAAACTTGAAGAGTGTGTGGTTGTAGATAAATATCGCTTAGGTATATTTGTTATTCCCACGCCAAACTGAGCTGCTGAGTGACTAACCACGTACAGCAACTTGGCACGAGACGTTGCACGCAATGTCCAGACTACCATAAAATACACCGGAAAGTAAGTGTTCAGTGATCAAATGGAAATAAAGCCCTGATTGCTAATGTTGGTTTCATAAAACAACTTAAAATATAAGAAAACTGGCAGATGGTGTTGCATAAAACCGAGGGATCTATCGGTTCCTGTGTAGGCTACACACTGTCGAAGAGCTCGATATAACTCGGGTGGGAAAGACACCGGCTGCTAATCACATGGATTCGATCCCCGCGTACCTCAACTACTCCTGGCTATGTTTGGACGGCCCGGCAGTATGCAGCTCACACATACGTATAATTTGAGACTTGCTTAACTTCCCAACTCTAAACCACTAGAAAATCTGGACAGAAGTCAAAGAAACTGCAGCTAGAATACACAATCCAAAAGCAAGAAACTTACTAGGTACAGACCCGGAAGTAACTGCAATCACAGACGGTGTGTTCATCATTGTTAATGACACTGTAGTGGGTGGCTGCTTGATGACAGATTGTCCAGGAGCAGAAAATGTGGGTATTGAATGGAGTGAAAAAGGCATAGCAGAAACAACCATCGTAGTTGTAGGAATAACCGTCGGAAACCCAAATGAAGATAAAGATGTGGTAGTCGTCACCGGAGGAACCGCAGTTACTGCATTTACAGGGAAAGAAGAAGTAACTGTTGAAGAGGAGACTGTCGACTGATTGGGCATCAGTGATTCGGTAGCAGCTGACTGAGAAATTACGTTGGTAGAACTTGCCGTTGTGGTCGTCGTTACGATCGGCGGAAATGAGAAACCAAACACAGGTGTTGAACTAGAGACGGTTACAGATGAGCTCTTTTCTGAAACTGTAGGAGGGAGTGCATTCTTGAATGGGAGCGGAGGAAAGCCAGATGCTGACGAGCTAAATGTTGGTCCCGACGAAGCAGAAGAGAGAGGGGAAGGAGCAAACGACAAAGAGACAACATTCGAAACAGCGTTATTGAAAGCAGGGACTGTAGTAGCACCAGATGAAGTTCCAAGTAAAGTCCGGATCCTTGCAACTCGAGAGCTCATGTCTGATGGCGACAAACAGGTTGAGAGATTCAACATCAAGGATGGGGAAACGCAGCTGGTTGCACTAGATACACTCATAATCGGAGTGATTGGGCTAATCTTTGAATCACGGGCATCTAAATTAGCGATGAATCGAGCGACCGAACCAACTCTATGGGGAGTAGCTGGCTTAGTTGCAGGAAGTTCAACAAAAGAGGACGTTGAAGATTCTGCGAGTGAACAGGGTTGTTTAAGAGGAGAACAGAACAGCGATGTATCGACCGATCGAGACACTGATTCACTGGGTGCTCGACTGGCAAACCTCCGCAGTGACTGATCGAAATCGTCGAAGTCTTCTGACTCCGAAGAACTAGAATCCTTTGTGTGAACTGTTTGAGTTGATGCGTCACTTTGTATCTGAAATAAGGCTTCGAGTTCGGCAGGTGACATATATGGAATACGCCGCCTGACAGAAGCCTGCGAATCTTTTTGTTTGCTCCTTACCGTGTCATTTACTGATGAAGAATCAACGAACAAACGTTCGAAGGTTACCGGATCGTCCGGTCCATTCTTTTGTTCAAACGGCTTGGAAAGACATCCATGGAATGCAGCAGAAACAGGAGCAGAGGATGTAGACGGAACCGTGAATGCATTACCTCCCGGATAGCCATTCAACTGGCATCTCCTCAATTCCCCAATGGAAGTGAAGTGAAATCCTTGTGTGGTCTCATCATTTCCGAGAGCTGAAACATTTGGACTAGCTGACGTGGTAGCTGCAGAACCAAGACATCGCCGCTTGGCATCGTACGCTGTAGGATCATTGTCGGTTTTTGTCTGAATTGGAGAAAATTCGGATGAAAAAGTAGGACATGAACGTTTCTTTGATTCAAGCATGCGTACACCTCGCTCGATATCAGATACGCGATTGCTAAGTCCCACAAAATGTGATTCAACTTTAATACTACTTGATCGAACATTCTTGGCACGTGGTTTGAAAACGGAAGAACTGTAGACAGGATCAGGGCGAAAATTGAACAAAGTGGGAATGGGCGATGTTCTGTTACCAGACGCATCAACAATACGAGAATGGCTGCGAGCGCGGAAACTAGAACGGCGTGAATGAATCGGTGAAATACCCAGCTCAGCACGGAAGGACTGCCGTTTTCTTGAGTGATGAGGTTCCGTTCGGCTAGCATCCCTGTTGCAAGGCAAAAGGATTCTTGACAAACAAGAATATGGCTTGTTGGATGATGCAGAGTGAGAATATGAATTCCATAAATTCATTGTTTCGATCTGCAATATACATCAAATGATGTTAGTGACTGTCTGAAACTAAACATTTCAAAGTTGCAAGTTAACAAAGAATTAGATATCCGGAGGGGTCTAGCCTCGTGCATCTGCAACCATAATCAACTCTTACCAGAACAAAAACCAGATCCAATAAGTTCGGATAGACAGGTATTCTTTTGAAATCAGAAAGAAGTATAAACATGGACATTTTAACAAAGCCGAAATTCACCTAGTTAAAACGAAACTAACAATCAATGTAACGAAGATAAAACCAGTAAAAACACATAATAGTGTGTCGTATGTTAAGAAATACCTATTGAAAATTTCACAAAACAAGAAAATGTCAGACAGCTAGTGGTGTAATTACTTAATCACTTCATTATAGATAATGTGCTCACCAAACCGCGCCTCTGAAGCTAGGTATTTAAAATTAAGACAGGTGTAAATGAGATTTTGTCTGTCAGTCAGGTGTGCAATTGCGTGATAACTTATTGTCTGATGTTCCAGGGTTACTCATGTGCAACCATATCAACAGTGAACCGAAAATGTTTAATCGGTCAGTCAGAGATGTATATCATATTAGGTGTAAAACTGAATTAACAAACTGCTAAAATGTTGCAGATGGGTAAATTAAGGTACAGGCGCAACAGCCGAGATGCTCAGTGGGCACACAAAACGACAATCCATATGCTCAGAGAACAATACCCAGAAAGAACAGACGCAACCACAAACAGACTGTGGATAGCTTCATCTCTCAACAGTGAACATATATAACACACACTACAAAAGTGGCTTTAGGTTGGAGCGTACCAAGCCGAAGCGCGATCGTTGAAGCGGCCTGAAGGTTGGCATGTCATGTTTGTGAAAATGAGATAAACCATCTGTAAAGTCTATGGAAAACGAAAACGAAAACGAAAAGATTCAGCGTAAGCGCTTAGAAATCACTTGCTATCAGTACATTACCTATTATCCAAGGAGAAATAATAAAGAAGCTGACGCACTATCTCAAATTTGTTGTGATATGATACTCGACCACATCGACCAAAAAGAACCTTATATTTCGGTGCTATCCAGGTACTGCATACATGGCGCACATTGAAGATTCAAAGAATCCTCCTTATCTCTCATGTGCTAAATTGAGACGCGTTTTTCTGTCCGCCAAGCTGCCAACGTTCAAATAACTTATTGTTGGGTTTAAAGAACCATCGACGACGACCTCTCGTGACAAACACACGAAAATACCATCGATAGATACCCCTGTTTTCCCTTTATCACTGCGTGGAAAGATGACCAACACTGTCACAAGCAAATCCACCATCTGCCGTATTACCAGTAAATAAACCAAGATCATTTGCGACCGTGGTTTACATTTCACAACTGAAGAGTTTCAAAACTTTCGTCGCATAGAAGTAACAAGCTACCGTTCTCACACGCTCAACAAGAAAACAAGGTGCAGTAACACGTTTTCCAGATCACAACATCAGGTTGATACACAACGCTTGGTTTGCAAACGAACAAGCATCCACCAGGGCCCTAGAAGGGATTTTGCAAACAGTGGTGAAAACAAGTACAAAGAAGTAAAAGGAAGCGCAACAACAAATGTTCGTAAAATCCTTTTGTCAATCGTCTCTGGGACCGTCGTGGGCGATTGCTCATTTGCATGCCAACCACAAAATTCGGATGATTCGTTTCACTCAATGAGCGAAAACAAAGGCAACAACTAACGAGACTGGACCTTGACGTGGTGTGACGAACTGCGCATCTCAGTGACCTGTTGATTTAGACTAAACTAGACAGAGTGGTCACCACACCGACAGCGTCACTCATACCACGCAGGCCAATAGGAAGAGGTCTGACAAACCACAGTCTCTTGGTCCTCCGGGTTGGGAGTTGGAAGAGGGTTGACATCTTTTTCCGAAAAATGTATCAGTTCTGGTACACTGCCACCTGCTCGCTGCCTTGCGGTACAGGCTTTTGAGCTAAAGGCTTTGGTTGAGAACCCTAATCGTTCTCTTTTCTAAGTCTGGACGTCTTGGCAATATCTTAGCACAAACAACCATAAATACTCACATCTAATTCCATACTGCAGCGGCTATCTAACAGTATAAATCGGGTTGCCCTAACTGCTAAATACAGTAGGGTGGACAGGCGGAAACATGCTACTGCAGACCCCCACACCACTGTTCCATCAAATTTAGCTCCCAGGCACCTCCTAACCCCAGAAGTAGCATAGGTGATGTCAACACTAGCACTCCGAAACAGGTAGCGCAACAAGCCGCCCTCACACGAACGGTAGACTCGTTGAATGTCGATGTCTTCTACATTTCGGAAATTAAAATCCAGAACAGTAGCCAATGTATGGAACTAACAGCATCTGCACTGTCTACCCAATACTGGTTATACGCTTCAGCGGACTCCACGGCCGCCGCAACCGGTCAAGCAGGAGTAGGCATAGTCTTCAGCACGACGGCCACAACCGCACTGGTATACTAGATTCCTGTTGACAGTAGACTCTGCGTCGCCCGCTTGGCAGGTTCTGTTAAGGCCAGCTCCAGGCGCAAAATTCCTAGAAATCATTTCATTGTCTGCTTATGTTCCAACCAACTGCAGTGACGTCGATGGCAATGATGTTGACGACCGCTCTCCTTCGGTCAATACATTGTTCTGATATAGTCGTTCTGGCCGGAGATATGAACGCCCAGGTCGGTCGCCCTGGTTGGGTGGAGTCTCGTTTAGGTGTCTGGCTTGGGAATACTGGTGGGCGACTGTTACAGATGTGCGTTGGGCATAAGCTATTTTTAGTCAGAATAAGTTTTAGACATCGTGTGCATCATTCTTCCACATGGCACCAACCTTCTCCAAATCAGGCCTGGTCTTAGACACACCACATAGCTGTTAGTTATAGGTGGCAGAGCTTCACTTAGAACTGTCGTTCCTATTGGAGCACCTACCTGGATGCGAGTCGTGCGTTGGTAAGTTGTCGTTTTGTCTTCACTTTCTCTGGGCAACGTCCTCACCAACAGCAACGACTAGCTGTTCAGAAACTGGCTATGTCGTCGGTGAGGCATAAGTACCGAACCAGCCTAGAAAGCAAGCTTAGTAGTTCTCACACTGAAAATCTTAATGGCTGCTGGACCAAGATCTCACAGGCCATTTATGAAACAGGAATCATAGCATGCGGCACGGGGGTACGTGGGTTGAACAGATATTGAATCTCGCAGAAATCTCTGAAGCTGTTAGAAGCCAGACGGAACATTCCTTCTGGCCGTTCATATAACAAGTTTAGGAGAGATATCCGTTGGGAACTGAAACGTAGTCTAATCGCTAATTGTCGGAAAGTTCAGGAAATGGAAACCACTTTTGCTTCGGGGAACACGGGCGGACTCTTCAAGCTTATCCATGCCATTGATACAAGGTGATCGTCTGTCAGTGAAGCTATCAACGAGACAGATGGTACACGGATTCATAATAAGTCTAGAAGGTTAGTGCGCCGGACGGAACACTTTGAGATTCATTTTGACTGGCCTCCTGCTTTTATTGTGAGGCCAGCACAGACCTGTAATATAGTACTCTGGTCGGTAGAGTTAAGACCATCCGCTGAGACTGAGGTCCGCAATTTCATTCCGGCTTGCGCCGCTGGCCCAAATTACCTCATGCCATCACTTTTCAAAGAAGGTGGGGAGGCGTTAGTAAAGACCATGACGCAGTTGTTTCAACATGTGAACCACAGTAACTATCCCTCCGTGCTGGAGCCACTCAAAAATAGTGTTGGGAAAAGGAACTTTTTCCCAAAAATTCGCATTATTTGCAAGGGAAATGGATTTCTTCATTTCCCGGGAACTAGAAAGCTCGTGAGAATTCT